>CM069879.1:264946-437823 GCA_036172665.1 Prosopocoilus inquinatus | reverse complement strand
ATTTTTCTGTTCCGGATACTCCCTGTTCGACACCTCATCGCCTTTATGTGATCCTGGTAGCAAGATTCAAAAATTACAGTAATTTGCTTCAGAAATTTTTTTTTTAATTCGTTTCTAAAATTGGCGGGAATTTTTCTGTTCCGGATACTCCCTGTTCGACACCTCATCGCCTTTATGTGATCCTGGTAGCAAGATTCAAAAATTACAGTAAATTTGCTTCAGAAATTTTTTTTTTAATTCGTTTCTAAAATTGGCGGGAATTTTTCTGTTCCGGATACTCCCTGTTCGACACCTCATCGCCTTTATGTGATCCTGGTAGCAAGATTCAAAAATTACAGTAAATTTGCTTCAGAAATTTTTTTTTAATTCGTTTCTAAAATTGGCGGGAATTTTTCTGTTCCGGATACTCCCTGTTCGACACCTCATCGCCTTTATGTGATCCTGGTAGCAAGATTCAAAAATTACAGTAAATTTGCTTCAGAAATTTTTTTTTTAATTCGTTTCTAAAATTGGCGGGAATTTTTCTGTTCCGGATACTCCCTGTTCGACACCTCATCGCCTTTATGTGATCCTGGTAGCAAGATTCAAAAATTACAGTAAATTTGCTTCAGAAATTTTTTTTTTAATTCGTTTCTAAAATTGGCGGGAATTTTTCTGTTCCGGATACTCCCTGTTCGACACCTCATCGCCTTTATGTGATCCTGGTAGCAAGATTCAAAAATTACAGTAAATTTGCTTCAGAAATTTTTTTTTTAATTCGTTTCTAAAATTGGCGGGAATTTTTCTGTTCCGGATACTCCCTGTTCGACACCTCATCGCCTTTATGTGATCCTGGTAGCAAGATTCAAAAATTACAGTAAATTTGCTTCAGAAATTTTTTTTTTAATTCGTTTCTAAAATTGGCGGGAATTTTTCTGTTCCGGATACTCCCTGTTCGACACCTCATCGCCTTTATGTGATCCTGGTAGCAAGATTCAAAAATTACAGTAAATTTGCTTCAGAAATTTTTTTTTAATTCGTTTCTAAAATTGGCGGGAATTTTTCTGTTCCGGATACTCCCTGTTCGACACCTCATCGCCTTTATGTGATCCTGGTAGCAAGATTCAAAAATTACAGTAAATTTGCTTCAGAAATTTTTTTTTTAATTCGTTTCTAAAATTGGCGGGAATTTTTCTGTTCCGGATACTCCCTGTTCGACACCTCATCGCCTTTATGTGATCCTGGTAGCAAGATTCAAAAATTACAGTAAATTTGCTTCAGAAATTTTTTTTTTAATTCGTTTCTAAAATTGGCGGGAATTTTTCTGTTCCGGATACTCCCTGTTCGACACCTCATCGCCTTTATGTGATCCTGGTAGCAAGATTCAAAAATTACAGTAAATTTGCTTCAGAAATTTTTTTTTAATTCGTTTCTAAAATTGGCGGGAATTTTTCTGTTCCGGATACTCCCTGTTCGACACCTCATCGCCTTTATGTGATCCTGGTAGCAAGATTCAAAAATTACAGTAAATTTGCTTCAGAAATTTTTTTTTTAATTCGTTTCTAAAATTGGCGGGAATTTTTCTGTTCCGGATACTCCCTGTTCGACACCTCATCGCCTTTATGTGATCCTGGTAGCAAGATTCAAAAATTACAGTAAATTTGCTTCAGAAATTTTTTTTTTAATTGGTTTCTAAAATTGGCGGGAATTTTTCTGTTCCGGATACTCCCTGTTCGACACCTCCTCGCGTTTATGTGATCCTGGTAGCAAGATTCAAAAATTACAGTAAATTTGCTTCAGAAATTTTTTTTTTAATTCGTTTCTAAAATTGGCGGGAATTTTTCTGTTCCGGATACTCCCTGTTCGACACCTCATCGCCTTTATGTGATCCTGGTAGCAAGATTCAAAAATTACAGTAAATTTGCTTCAGAAATTTTTTTTTTAATTGGTTTCTAAAATTGGCGGGAATTTTTCTGTTCCGGATACTCCCTGTTCGACACCTCATCGCCTTTATGTGATCCTGGTAGCAAGATTCAAAAATTACAGTAAATTTGCTTCAGAAATTTTTTTTTAATTCGTTTCTAAAATTGGCGGGAATTTTTCTGTTCCGGATACTCCCTGTTCGACACCTCATCGCCTTTATGTGATCCTGGTAGCAAGATTCAAAAATTACAGTAAATTTGCTTCAGAAAATTTTTTTTTAATTCGGTTTCTAAAATTGGCGGGAATTTTTCTGTTCCGGATACTCCCTGTTCGACACCTCATCGCCTTTATGTGATCCTGGTAGCAAGATTCAAAAATTACAGTAAATTTGCTTCAGAAAATTTTTTTTTAATTCGTTTCTAAAATTGGCGGGAATTTTTCTGTTCCGGATACTCCCTGTTCGACACCTCATCGCCTTTATGTGATCCTGGTAGCAAGATTCAAAAATTACAGTAAATTTGCTTCAGAAAATTTTTTTTTAATTCGTTTCTAAAATTGGCGGGAATTTTTCTGTTCCGGATACTCCCTGTTCGACACCTCATCGCCTTTATGTGATCCTGGTAGCAAGATTCAAAAATTACAGTAAATTTGCTTCAGAAATTTTTTTTTTAATTGGTTTCTAAAATTGGCGGGAATTTTTCTGTTCCGGATACTCCCTGTTCGACACCTCATCGCCTTTATGTGATCCTGGTAGCAAGATTCAAAAATTACAGTAAATTTGCTTCAGAAATTTTTTTTTTAATTCGTTTCTAAAATTGGCGGGAATTTTTCTGTTCCGGATACTCCCTGTTCGACACCTCATCGCCTTTATGTGATCCTGGTAGCAAGATTCAAAAATTACAGTAAATTTGCTTCAGAAATTTTTTTTTTAATTCGTTTCTAAAATTGGCGGGAATTTTTCTGTTCCGGATACTCCCTGTTCGACACCTCATCGCCTTTATGTGATCCTGGTAGCAAGATTCAAAAATTACAGTAAATTTGCTTCAGAAATTTTTTTTTTAATTCGTTTCTAAAATTGGCGGGAATTTTTCTGTTCCGGATACTCCCTGTTCGACACCTCATCGCCTTTATGTGATCCTGGTAGCAAGATTCAAAAATTACAGTAAATTTGCTTCAGAAATTTTTTTTTTAATTCGTTTCTAAAATTGGCGGGAATTTTTCTGTTCCGGATACTCCCTGTTCGACACCTCATCGCCTTTATGTGATCCTGGTAGCAAGATTCAAAAATTACAGTAAATTTGCTTCAGAAAATTTTTTTTTAATTCGTTTCTAAAATTGGCGGGAATTTTTCTGTTCCGGATACTCCCTGTTCGACACCTCATCGCCTTTATGTGATCCTGGTAGCAAGATTCAAAAATTACAGTAAATTTGCTTCAGAAAATTTTTTTTTAATTCGTTTCTAAAATTGGCGGGAATTTTTCTGTTCCGGATACTCCCTGTTCGACACCTCATCGCCTTTATGTGATCCTGGTAGCAAGATTCAAAAATTACAGTAAATTTGCTTCAGAAATTTTTTTTTAATTCGTTTCTAAAATTGGCGGGAATTTTTCTGTTCCGGATACTCCCTGTTCGACACCTCATCGCCTTTATGTGATCCTGGTAGCAAGATTCAAAAATTACAGTAAATTTGCTTCAGAAATTTTTTTTTTAATTGGTTTCTAAAATTGGCGGGAATTTTTCTGTTCCGGATACTCCCTGTTCGACACCTCCTCGCGTTTATGTGATCCTGGTAGCAAGATTCAAAAATTACAGTAAATTTGCTTCAGAAATTTTTTTTTTAATTCGTTTCTAAAATTGGCGGGAATTTTTCTGTTCCGGATACTCCCTGTTCGACACCTCATCGCCTTTATGTGATCCTGGTAGCAAGATTCAAAAATTACAGTAAATTTGCTTCAGAAAATTTTTTTTTAATTCGTTTCTAAAATTGGCGGGAATTTTTCTGTTCCGGATACTCCCTGTTCGACACCTCATCGCCTTTATGTGATCCTGGTAGCAAGATTCAAAAATTACAGTAAATTTGCTTCAGAAATTTTTTTTTAATTCGTTTCTAAAATTGGCGGGAATTTTTCTGTTCCGGATACTCCCTGTTCGACACCTCATCGCCTTTATGTGATCCTGGTAGCAAGATTCAAAAATTACAGTAAATTTGCTTCAGAAAATTTTTTTTTAATTCGTTTCTAAAATTGGCGGGAATTTTTCTGTTCCGGATACTCCCTGTTCGACACCTCATCGCCTTTATGTGATCCTGGTAGCAAGATTCAAAAATTACAGTAAATTTGCTTCAGAAATTTTTTTTTAATTCGTTTCTAAAATTGGCGGGAATTTTTCTGTTCCGGATACTCCCTGTTCGACACCTCATCGCCTTTATGTGATCCTGGTAGCAAGATTCAAAAATTACAGTAAATTTGCTTCAGAAAATTTTTTTTTAATTCGTTTCTAAAATTGGCGGGAATTTTTCTGTTCCGGATACTCCCTGTTCGACACCTCATCGCCTTTATGTGATCCTGGTAGCAAGATTCAAAAATTACAGTAAATTTGCTTCAGAAATTTTTTTTTAATTCGTTTCTAAAATTGGCGGGAATTTTTCTGTTCCGGATACTCCCTGTTCGACACCTCATCGCCTTTATGTGATCCTGGTAGCAAGATTCAAAAATTACAGTAAATTTGCTTCAGAAATTTTTTTTTTAATTCGTTTCTAAAATTGGCGGGAATTTTTCTGTTCCGGATACTCCCTGTTCGACACCTCATCGCCTTTATGTGATCCTGGTAGCAAGATTCAAAAATTACAGTAAATTTGCTTCAGAAATTTTTTTTTTAATTGGTTTCTAAAATTGGCGGGAATTTTTCTGTTCCGGATACTCCCTGTTCGACACCTCCTCGCGTTTATGTGATCCTGGTAGCAAGATTCAAAAATTACAGTAAATTTGCTTCAGAAATTTTTTTTTTAATTCGTTTCTAAAATTGGCGGGAATTTTTCTGTTCCGGATACTCCCTGTTCGACACCTCATCGCCTTTATGTGATCCTGGTAGCAAGATTCAAAAATTACAGTAAATTTGCTTCAGAAATTTTTTTTTAATTCGTTTCTAAAATTGGCGGGAATTTTTCTGTTCCGGATACTCCCTGTTCGACACCTCATCGCCTTTATGTGATCCTGGTAGCAAGATTCAAAAATTACAGTAAATTTGCTTCAGAAAATTTTTTTTTAATTCGTTTCTAAAATTGGCGGGAATTTTTCTGTTCCGGATACTCCCTGTTCGACACCTCATCGCCTTTATGTGATCCTGGTAGCAAGATTCAAAAATTACAGTAAATTTGCTTCAGAAATTTTTTTTTAATTCGTTTCTAAAATTGGCGGGAATTTTTCTGTTCCGGATACTCCCTGTTCGACACCTCATCGCCTTTATGTGATCCTGGTAGCAAGATTCAAAAATTACAGTAAATTTGCTTCAGAAATTTTTTTTTTAATTCGTTTCTAAAATTGGCGGGAATTTTTCTGTTCCGGATACTCCCTGTTCGACACCTCATCGCCTTTATGTGATCCTGGTAGCAAGATTCAAAAATTACAGTAAATTTGCTTCAGAAATTTTTTTTTTAATTGGTTTCTAAAATTGGCGGGAATTTTTCTGTTCCGGATACTCCCTGTTCGACACCTCCTCGCGTTTATGTGATCCTGGTAGCAAGATTCAAAAATTACAGTAAATTTGCTTCAGAAATTTTTTTTTTAATTCGTTTCTAAAATTGGCGGGAATTTTTCTGTTCCGGATACTCCCTGTTCGACACCTCATCGCCTTTATGTGATCCTGGTAGCAAGATTCAAAAATTACAGTAAATTTGCTTCAGAAATTTTTTTTTTAATTCGTTTCTAAAATTGGCGGGAATTTTTCTGTTCCGGATACTCCCTGTTCGACACCTCATCGCCTTTATGTGATCCTGGTAGCAAGATTCAAAAATTACAGTAAATTTGCTTCAGAAATTTTTTTTTTAATTGGTTTCTAAAATTGGCGGGAATTTTTCTGTTCCGGATACTCCCTGTTCGACACCTCCTCGCGTTTATGTGATCCTGGTAGCAAGATTCAAAAATTACAGTAAATTTGCTTCAGAAATTTTTTTTTTAATTCGTTTCTAAAATTGGCGGGAATTTTTCTGTTCCGGATACTCCCTGTTCGACACCTCATCGCCTTTATGTGATCCTGGTAGCAAGATTCAAAAATTACAGTAAATTTGCTTCAGAAATTTTTTTTTTAATTCGTTTCTAAAATTGGCGGGAATTTTTCTGTTCCGGATACTCCCTGTTCGACACCTCATCGCCTTTATGTGATCCTGGTAGCAAGATTCAAAAATTACAGTAAATTTGCTTCAGAAATTTTTTTTTTAATTCGTTTCTAAAATTGGCGGGAATTTTTCTGTTCCGGATACTCCCTGTTCGACACCTCATCGCCTTTATGTGATCCTGGTAGCAAGATTCAAAAATTACAGTAAATTTGCTTCAGAAAATTTTTTTTTAATTCGTTTCTAAAATTGGCGGGAATTTTTCTGTTCCGGATACTCCCTGTTCGACACCTCATCGCCTTTATGTGATCCTGGTAGCAAGATTCAAAAATTACAGTAAATTTGCTTCAGAAATTTTTTTTTAATTCGTTTCTAAAATTGGCGGGAATTTTTCTGTTCCGGATACTCCCTGTTCGACACCTCATCGCCTTTATGTGATCCTGGTAGCAAGATTCAAAAATTACAGTAAATTTGCTTCAGAAATTTTTTTTTAATTCGTTTCTAAAATTGGCGGGAATTTTTCTGTTCCGGATACTCCCTGTTCGACACCTCATCGCCTTTATGTGATCCTGGTAGCAAGATTCAAAAATTACAGTAAATTTGCTTCAGAAAATTTTTTTTTAATTCGTTTCTAAAATTGGCGGGAATTTTTCTGTTCCGGATACTCCCTGTTCGACACCTCATCGCCTTTATGTGATCCTGGTAGCAAGATTCAAAAATTACAGTAAATTTGCTTCAGAAATTTTTTTTTAATTCGTTTCTAAAATTGGCGGGAATTTTTCTGTTCCGGATACTCCCTGTTCGACACCTCATCGCCTTTATGTGATCCTGGTAGCAAGATTCAAAAATTACAGTAAATTTGCTTCAGAAAATTTTTTTTTAATTCGTTTCTAAAATTGGCGGGAATTTTTCTGTTCCGGATACTCCCTGTTCGACACCTCATCGCCTTTATGTGATCCTGGTAGCAAGATTCAAAAATTACAGTAAATTTGCTTCAGAAATTTTTTTTTTAATTGGTTTCTAAAATTGGCGGGAATTTTTCTGTTCCGGATACTCCCTGTTCGACACCTCATCGCCTTTATGTGATCCTGGTAGCAAGATTCAAAAATTACAGTAAATTTGCTTCAGAAATTTTTTTTTTAATTCGTTTCTAAAATTGGCGGGAATTTTTCTGTTCCGGATACTCCCTGTTCGACACCTCATCGCCTTTATGTGATCCTGGTAGCAAGATTCAAAAATTACAGTAAATTTGCTTCAGAAATTTTTTTTTTAATTCGTTTCTAAAATTGGCGGGAATTTTTCTGTTCCGGATACTCCCTGTTCGACACCTCATCGCCTTTATGTGATCCTGGTAGCAAGATTCAAAAATTACAGTAAATTTGCTTCAGAAATTTTTTTTTTAATTCGTTTCTAAAATTGGCGGGAATTTTTCTGTTCCGGATACTCCCTGTTCGACACCTCATCGCCTTTATGTGATCCTGGTAGCAAGATTCAAAAATTACAGTAAATTTGCTTCAGAAATTTTTTTTTAATTCGTTTCTAAAATTGGCGGGAATTTTTCTGTTCCGGATACTCCCTGTTCGACACCTCATCGCCTTTATGTGATCCTGGTAGCAAGATTCAAAAATTACAGTAAATTTGCTTCAGAAAATTTTTTTTTAATTCGTTTCTAAAATTGGCGGGAATTTTTCTGTTCCGGATACTCCCTGTTCGACACCTCATCGCCTTTATGTGATCCTGGTAGCAAGATTCAAAAATTACAGTAAATTTGCTTCAGAAAATTTTTTTTTAATTCGTTTCTAAAATTGGCGGGAATTTTTCTGTTCCGGATACTCCCTGTTCGACACCTCATCGCCTTTATGTGATCCTGGTAGCAAGATTCAAAAATTACAGTAAATTTGCTTCAGAAAATTTTTTTTTAATTCGTTTCTAAAATTGGCGGGAATTTTTCTGTTCCGGATACTCCCTGTTCGACACCTCCTCGCGTTTATGTGATCCTGGTAGCAAGATTCAAAAATTACAGTAAATTTGCTTCAGAAATTTTTTTTTTAATTCGTTTCTAAAATTGGCGGGAATTTTTCTGTTCCGGATACTCCCTGTTCGACACCTCATCGCCTTTATGTGATCCTGGTAGCAAGATTCAAAAATTACAGTAAATTTGCTTCAGAAAATTTTTTTTTAATTCGTTTCTAAAATTGGCGGGAATTTTTCTGTTCCGGATACTCCCTGTTCGACACCTCATCGCCTTTATGTGATCCTGGTAGCAAGATTCAAAAATTACAGTAAATTTGCTTCAGAAATTTTTTTTTAATTCGTTTCTAAAATTGGCGGGAATTTTTCTGTTCCGGATACTCCCTGTTCGACACCTCATCGCCTTTATGTGATCCTGGTAGCAAGATTCAAAAATTACAGTAAATTTGCTTCAGAAAATTTTTTTTTAATTCGTTTCTAAAATTGGCGGGAATTTTTCTGTTCCGGATACTCCCTGTTCGACACCTCATCGCCTTTATGTGATCCTGGTAGCAAGATTCAAAAATTACAGTAAATTTGCTTCAGAAATTTTTTTTTAATTCGTTTCTAAAATTGGCGGGAATTTTTCTGTTCCGGATACTCCCTGTTCGACACCTCATCGCCTTTATGTGATCCTGGTAGCAAGATTCAAAAATTACAGTAAATTTGCTTCAGAAAATTTTTTTTTAATTCGTTTCTAAAATTGGCGGGAATTTTTCTGTTCCGGATACTCCCTGTTCGACACCTCATCGCCTTTATGTGATCCTGGTAGCAAGATTCAAAAATTACAGTAAATTTGCTTCAGAAATTTTTTTTTAATTCGTTTCTAAAATTGGCGGGAATTTTTCTGTTCCGGATACTCCCTGTTCGACACCTCATCGCCTTTATGTGATCCTGGTAGCAAGATTCAAAAATTACAGTAAATTTGCTTCAGAAAATTTTTTTTTAATTCGTTTCTAAAATTGGCGGGAATTTTTCTGTTCCGGATACTCCCTGTTCGACACCTCATCGCCTTTATGTGATCCTGGTAGCAAGATTCAAAAATTACAGTAAATTTGCTTCAGAAAATTTTTTTTTAATTCGTTTCTAAAATTGGCGGGAATTTTTCTGTTCCGGATACTCCCTGTTCGACACCTCCTCGCGTTTATGTGATCCTGGTAGCAAGATTCAAAAATTACAGTAAATTTGCTTCAGAAATTTTTTTTTTAATTCGTTTCTAAAATTGGCGGGAATTTTTCTGTTCCGGATACTCCCTGTTCGACACCTCATCGCCTTTATGTGATCCTGGTAGCAAGATTCAAAAATTACAGTAAATTTGCTTCAGAAAATTTTTTTTTAATTCGTTTCTAAAATTGGCGGGAATTTTTCTGTTCCGGATACTCCCTGTTCGACACCTCATCGCCTTTATGTGATCCTGGTAGCAAGATTCAAAAATTACAGTAAATTTGCTTCAGAAATTTTTTTTTAATTCGTTTCTAAAATTGGCGGGAATTTTTCTGTTCCGGATACTCCCTGTTCGACACCTCATCGCCTTTATGTGATCCTGGTAGCAAGATTCAAAAATTACAGTAAATTTGCTTCAGAAAATTTTTTTTTAATTCGTTTCTAAAATTGGCGGGAATTTTTCTGTTCCGGATACTCCCTGTTCGACACCTCATCGCCTTTATGTGATCCTGGTAGCAAGATTCAAAAATTACAGTAAATTTGCTTCAGAAATTTTTTTTTAATTCGTTTCTAAAATTGGCGGGAATTTTTCTGTTCCGGATACTCCCTGTTCGACACCTCATCGCCTTTATGTGATCCTGGTAGCAAGATTCAAAAATTACAGTAAATTTGCTTCAGAAAATTTTTTTTTAATTCGTTTCTAAAATTGGCGGGAATTTTTCTGTTCCGGATACTCCCTGTTCGACACCTCATCGCCTTTATGTGATCCTGGTAGCAAGATTCAAAAATTACAGTAAATTTGCTTCAGAAATTTTTTTTTAATTCGTTTCTAAAATTGGCGGGAATTTTTCTGTTCCGGATACTCCCTGTTCGACACCTCATCGCCTTTATGTGATCCTGGTAGCAAGATTCAAAAATTACAGTAAATTTGCTTCAGAAATTTTTTTTTAATTCGTTTCTAAAATTGGCGGGAATTTTTCTGTTCCGGATACTCCCTGTTCGACACCTCATCGCCTTTATGTGATCCTGGTAGCAAGATTCAAAAATTACAGTAAATTTGCTTCAGAAATTTTTTTTTTAATTCGTTTCTAAAATTGGCGGGAATTTTTCTGTTCCGGATACTCCCTGTTCGACACCTCATCGCCTTTATGTGATCCTGGTAGCAAGATTCAAAAATTACAGTAAATTTGCTTCAGAAATTTTTTTTTTAATTGGTTTCTAAAATTGGCGGGAATTTTTCTGTTCCGGATACTCCCTGTTCGACACCTCCTCGCGTTTATGTGATCCTGGTAGCAAGATTCAAAAATTACAGTAAATTTGCTTCAGAAATTTTTTTTTTAATTCGTTTCTAAAATTGGCGGGAATTTTTCTGTTCCGGATACTCCCTGTTCGACACCTCATCGCCTTTATGTGATCCTGGTAGCAAGATTCAAAAATTACAGTAAATTTGCTTCAGAAATTTTTTTTTTAATTCGTTTCTAAAATTGGCAGGAATTTTTTTGTTCCGGATACTCCCTGTTCGACACCTCATCGCCTTTATGTGATCCTGGTAGCAAGATTCAAAAATCGCAGAAAAATTTGTCACAATTTTCCGGGACAGCAAAATTTTCTGCAATTTTTGAATCTTGCTACCAGGATCACATAAACGCGAGGAGGTGTCGAACAGAGCGTATCCGGAGCTGAGAAATTCCCGCCAATTTTTCCTAACTTTTAAATTATATAAATTTTCTTATTGATTCTTTTTGCTCTTTTTTCAAATTTTATTTTCTCGGAAACGGCGCGAGCTAGAGACTTGCGGTTTGCACCATTCGATTCGTCTGCTCAAGCTCTATCAGGGTGATTTTTTTCGCGGCAATCTATTTTTCGTAGAAATCCTCAAATTTTCATGGACTATAGCCTTACTACTTTTTGTCCCAAAAAATATTCTTTTCTCCTAAAATCGCGAAAAAATTCACCTATGTAGATCTCGACGAGGCGCATCCAAAACCGGGCTCCGTTCCTCTGTAGCTCACCCCCTTTCCGAGATATCGGCCCCGAAAGGGCCGTCGCAGAGAAACATTTTTTCCTCAGTGAAAAAGCGGAAAAGTAATAATTCGCTAGCGCCAATTGAATAATCGTTATTTATTGAGTGATACAGCACGGTTTTAATATTTAAAATAGCTAAAATAACAATAAGAACAATATATGTATTTAATTTAATCTATATTACTAGTGCAGCCATCTTCGGTCCACCAGTGGAACCTACAGGTAATCCATTTAAACATGTCTCTGTAATTATACAGGAATCTTTAATTTGCCACCACCAATAACCTGTAAATCGCACTATTCGCTCAAAGATGGCAGCACCAGTAATATTTGAATAAATTAAATACATTTATTGTTTTTAGTATTTTAACTGTTTGATATATTAAGAGCATGCCGTATCACTCAATAAAATACGATTATTCGATTGGCGCTAGCGGATTTTTACTTTTCCGGTTTTTCACTGAGAAAAAAATGTATTTCTGCGAGGGCCCTTTCGGGGCCCATATCTCGGAAAGGGGGTGAGCTACAGGGGAACGGAGCCCGGTTTTGAATGCGCCTCGTCGAGCTCTATACGGTGAATTTTTTCGCGATTGTCCTTGATTTGGACCTTTTTTTGTGTCCCGCTTTTCGTCATCCCCCCTCTTACCTGATCTAAGTTTGGAACCCTGATCGACATGTCAAACGTCAATCACGTCTAGGGACTCTAATTAAACCCACTATAATTAGGTCTTAACGTTGGCACTCTTGCTAGTGAGAAAGTGCGGTTATGTTGATTCTTGGGTTTTAAAAGATAAAGTATACTGCTATAAACTAGCGTTCAACTTACCGTCACTGATCATTTTCATTATGTGCGTTAACGTCATCCGCAAATTAAGTTTAACATTGCTACGGGGGGTAAGTTCATGTACTGACTACGTTGCGGTAGGTCAAGTATTCTGTCTTACAGTGCTTGCCTGGAGGACTCCTGCATCCAGCAGTCAACAACATAGACCAACAACAAATCAGACACCGCCGTACGAAGCACTGGGATCCGAAGTGGAAGCCTTTACGGAGATTAAAAGTCATCAAAGTTGAGTTGCCTAATTACAATGAGAGGCCTGAGGACCTTAGCGAAGAGGAAGTTCGTTTGAGACTCAAGGAACAGGGCTTGCTGCCGCCGAGGCCGTGGGTGGAGAAACCAGTTTACATAAGTTCGACGGGAGGTATTTTTGAGCCGTATGTACCTCCAGAAGGTGATGGCAAAGTTTCACCAATAACCACTCAGGTTAATAAAAGTTTGGTTCATTGTTTAACAGCCGCATTTCAGAAGGCAAAAAATATAAAATACTTCATGATTGCATATGCTAAATCTTACTACAGGGGTTCGTTCGAGAACTGAAAAGAGTGCACTCTGGGTAATATTCTTTCTCTCTCTTGTAAGCAATTTTGTATACATTAAGGTATTTCTCGTGACTAACCGGTTACGGTTTTCTGATGGTTGCATTTTAAAATTTGACAACAGTCCAACAACGAATTGTGTATTTAACTATTAGAAAAAAAAAGTTGTGATTCAATCAAGTTGAGGTTAGCACGCGGAACCACGGTTCTGTGTAGAACTCACGCAATAGAGAGAGACAGCAACGTTACCCAACTTTCTGACGAATAAAAATAAATTGTGGTTACATTGCAAGCAAGATAAGAAATATTCCAATTTCAGGGCGCAAAGCAAAAGCTCGAGTATTTACAGAAGAAAACGAAGACCATGATGGCTATACGCAAAATCAGTTCATACGAAGAAGACTTTAACACGACAGAATTTTGCAACACAGTGCAAGACATATACATTAAGTCACACGAGGCCCTGTCTTCCAAAGACAAGTACAAAATTGGCGAGTTCGTAACCGAGAGAGCGTTGCCGGAAGTTATGCACAATATCGAGAACAAGACGATAAACTGGAAGTTCCTAAAGAACATCGAGCTGCCGAGAATAGTCCACGCCAGGTGCACGGACGTAATTACGAAGGAGAATATATTCGGACAGGTGACTGTCAGATTTCACACGCAGCAGGTATTAATTAGGGAAAAGTCACTGTGATCCGCTTAATACTTCTGCGATCGTTTCAGATGTTGGCCGTTTATGATAGGTTCGGACGATTAATGCACGGCAGCGAAATCATCGCCAAGGACGTCCTCGAATACGTGGTTTTCGAGAAACACCTGGCGAACGAATACGGCGTTTGGCGGATCCACGACAAGATAATACCCGATTGGATGCCTCCGAAGGAACCGTCTGCTTTGACTTACAGGAAGAAGCCGACGGTCGAGGACGAAAAAACCGACGAAGTCAAGCGTCTCGTGGACGTCTGAGTTTGTCATTTTGTCCGCCAGTAAAAACTAGTGTTTTAAAAAAATACGATGTGTTTTTCTATTTTTCACAAAACAGGTTAACTTAAAATATAAATACATTTTTCGCCGGAACTCGGTGATGAGTCGTATTTACAGTAATCAGAACGTTTTACGAACTGTTACCTTTTGGGCCACAGACAGCTGAATTGATTTGTCGTAGACGGCCAGTTCAATTCGCTTAAAAATGTGTTCCAAGAAAGCAAGCCATAAAGTCATTTCTCAAGACTTGACTTGAATTATCGAACTTCGAATGTATTGGGTTTTGTGCAAATTTCTATTTTTTTAGCATTTCTCCGAGGGGCGCAAACGAAAAAAATCGCGAAGCAAATCTGTTCAGATAAGTGTCGTTTTTTTTTTTTTTTTTTAATTTGGTATTGAAGTTGACTATGGAAGTTTAATTTATTGTGAAGCATCAACAATTATAGTTGTCAATTTGACATTTCAAGTGTGATTTGAAGTTCCCACTAAGTTAGGTGCTTTCTTTAGTTTCTTAAAAGTTTGAACCTTGTTTCCTGAATTTCGTAGTTGTTGCAACAAAACACCCGACTTGAATTTCTGATTGCCTGTTCATTTGTAAATAATCATAATTCAATCCAAACAAGTTTTGAAAATAGAGAGATTCAAAGAAAAGAATGTCTGTTTTTGAATCAAAACACGTTTGGATCACGATTTTGTGAGCGAAAGAAAGCACCTGTTATCCTTAGCCTTTTTATCATGTTGCAAGAGCAACATGAGTGTCCCACGTCGTGCATTCACCCTTCCAGTGATTTTATTTTTTCATCGATTTCCCTAAAATTTGGAAACGACATATAAAAAAGTTAAATTTTCTGATGGACATGCAACTGGTTTCCGGTTTTGCCAGAAGGTATGTAATCTTTCTTATGTTTTTGTAATGCAAAAAATTGTAAAACGTTGCACGAGCAATATCGTCGAGTATTCCGAGACGGTAGAAACTGTTTTAATTGGAGCGCTCTCAATACAGAAAAAAATTTAAAAAGTGCGGAATATTGCGCCATCTCTTGGATCGGATTTTTTTCTGCCTGGGGAACCCTATTCTACACAAAATACGGACTAATAAAATTACAACTGAAGTCGACCCTTGATCAATGAAAATTGTAAGAAAATAGTTTTTAAACTTTAACCAGACACTATTAAAATTGGAAAGAGCACTCGGCGTTTCACTATCAACTAGTTAAAGTTTAAACACTATTTTCTTAGTACGTTACAAGCGATTTTAAATACGTGTAAATACGCTTGCACTTTTTAGTCCATATTATTTTTGTGTGTGTGGAACAGGGCTCCTGCCAAGTGTGCTCGGGGAGGATATTTTTTTTCTTAAAACATAACAAAATATACATGAATAAAACGATGACTATATACATATCCACAATAGTTCCGGTTTGGTTTCCTGCCCCTCCTACACGAAGCTGCTCGTGGACTGTTCCAAGCACAGGCCCTGCTTTGTCGCCGCGTCCTTCCTCGGCGACGAATCCCTCTGTTGGTGGCCCTTGAAGAACCCGTTCTGTCCCCAGTTCGAGGGCCGACTGGGTACTATTTTCGGTTTAGGCGGGAGGGGTGGTGGATCCCCGCCGCCTTTAATACTGTTTAGGGACTCGCTAGATTTTGCGATGTTTTCCGTCAACGTGCCGCCGCCGTCCGGACAGTTGTTCTTCACGCTCTCGTGCTCCGAACCGCCGTGATGGAACTGGAACTTATTGGGCAGGTGAATCCGCAGGTTGTTGACTTTCGCCTGCTGGTTATTCAGTTTGTTGTTTTCGCACGCCATGACGCTGCGGTTTTCATAATTCGAATGCGCCGCCCCCTCCGGCTTGAAATTCCCGCCGCAATCCGCCGTGTAAAATCTCGACGTCGCATCTTCTTTCGCTGCTTTTCTTCCGCCGTTGCTCTGGTGGTGGTTTTCCTTGTCTTTGAGGAAGTCGGGTAGTTCGAAGTTTATTTCCGTGCCGCGTTGATCTTCCAGTCGTGACCTCTGCGCGCGGCTTAATCCCTCGTACAGTTCTGCAAGCAAAAGCTGTTCGAGGTTTCCCGCCAGGAAGAGAAACAAATCAAACGGTCAAACTTACCGTCGCTTTCGCTGCACGCCATTTGCAACTTGACTCCCGGTTTCCATTTGGCTATCAGCGGCTTTTTCATGGCCGCCGCGCCGCCTCCGTGTTCGGCGTTGATGTCTTCGACGCTGCTGTTGGTGGAGTGACCCTTTCCGCGTGGCGGCAACTTTTTCTTGCGGTCATGAACGCCCGCGGAATCTTTCCTCATGAAACGACCGAACAAGCCGGAGGAATGTTCCGACCCCCAATCGTCACTCTGAAAACAATCAAAAGCGAAATGACACCTTTCGTCTGTAATACGGCGTAAGTACCTTGACGGATCCTTTGTCGGATGATTTCGGCTTCAAGAGCGCCGAGTCCGCCTTTTCCTGCAGGATATCCTCGTAGACCCTGTTGGTGATTTCATCTAGCGAGGGTGGCGGCAGTTTGGTGACTTTGATCAGAGGTCCGCCCGACTTAAAATGCAACGAGTCTCGATGGATCTTCTGCACCTGCAATCTCGAGTTGACAACCGCGGTGACCGGGATGTTGACGTCCAACGGTTCACTGTTGCCGCCACCGGCCGCCGTGACGATCATGTCGTCCAAATTAAAGTCATACCGGCTCAGCACCTGCCTCAAGACGCTAGCCAGTATCTTCGAGCTCTTCGACTTAACAGATATTATCTTGCGGTTCGGCAAGTCCAGTTTGAAGCACACTCGTTCTTCGACCGTCACTTCGCAACCGGCCAAATTCATCGACGATTCCCGAATGTCCAACGGCTGGAACGAAAGAGGTATTACTCTTGACGCCGTCGCCGCCTAATTTAGATTTCCGATCGCTTACTTTCGGGTGTTTGTCGGTGTGGACGTCGTACGTGGTGTAGGTCAAACCGCGCTTGTCCAAAAGCCTGCTGACGAGGTGCTCTATGGTTTCGGACTGTCGTATCTGGACGACGGTGGTGCTGTCGTTGCTCAGGATCACCCTGCACAATGGCCCTCTTGAAATGTTCGTCACCTCTTCTATTTGGTGGTTGCTGCTGTTCTTCAGCTGATCCTGTGGGAAATAAAATCGATCGTAACGAGGAAGGGGTCACCTAGCAACCGAAGAAGCGACGACGTCGCGGTGACAAGACGTCACAATATCGCGAATCGTAAAAATATTACGATTCAACAGTTCAACTGCGATTAAATACGACGTTACGGTTTGTGGATTACGACGTTACGGGTAGTGTATTGTTTATTTCAGAAAAAAAATAACTTAACAACGCTGCTAATGTTAAGCTTTATTCTCACTATCGTGCAATCGGCCAGCAATGCACGCGCAAGAAACGGGCTCTGCACGTGCTCGGCAAATATTGTAACCTATCGAGTCGCTTTAAATCGACTCAATACAGGCATTCAAGAAGCAAATCGACTGATTATGGTACCTGTTGATTTGAGCTGATGGCTAGGTCGAGCGATGTAAGAGACGAGCGACTGCTGTGCACGTCGCTAACTTCATTGTTATTGGTCGGATCGCTCTGCCGTTGATTGTACTCCGTTTCGCCCCTGTCTTTCGATTTGGACCTGTTCTTCCTGTGCCAGGGCAGCAGTGATTTCCTTCGACGGTCTTCCGCGTTGCTGAGGGACTTTTTTAATTTCGTCGCGGATGATGGCTGAATCGAAAGTCCGCTGTCCAACTCGGGGCCGTCGGCGTTGCCGGACGTGCACTGCTTGTACAGGTCCGACTTTAGAAAACGCGGATAGCTGTCGAACTTCATCAGATTGAAGATCTGCTTCTGGGCCAGGTCGAACATAGTATCATTGGGCTCCTGCAGGTAGTGTTCCGTGCACTGTTGGGCGCGCGAGTCCACGTTTATGGCTTCGACGGCGCCGTTGCACAGATGGCGCTGATAAATGCGTTGCGCTTCACCGGTCTTCTCCGCGCCGGGAGGAAGGCGTTTGAATCGCTCGCATGCCGTCCAGAAGTAAATATTTTCTGCGCTGAACTCTTTCTTCAGGAAACTCTGGAATATCATCACCGATTTAAAGCTGTGAGAGCGCGACAAAATCGAGCGGTACTCACGGCAAACGCGTGCAGTCCAACGGGGCACTCCAGGAGTTTCTCGAAGGACGTCGCCCAGGAAGCGGGGTTTTCTCCGTTCGATGACTTGTGTTCCGCGACTTCGTAGCACTGAATTACAATTGAAAACGTTAGGAAGCTACATACAATTAAAGGCGTGACAGCTGCACTTTGATAATTAGCGACGGCGATGCGAGAACAAAGATCAGCGATCTGAGGATTCTCACGCCCTCGAAAATGAACAAGTGAGGCGGGAGTATTTCTTGCTGAAAGACCCGTGACATTACCATGCCTACCATCGAAGAGTGAAGCAGAACACAGAGATGCGAAAGCAAGCATAAGTCGGCGACGTAGCAGCAAGAATTATTAGTTGAGGCAAAGCAGAAGCTGTTTGTGCGAAAAGTAACGTTCATAATGTACAATTGAATTAATCATCGCCTTAACAAATTTAAATCGGCTGTCCTGGCATAACTGATGCGGTCGATTCTTTTCAATTAAATGCGACAAAGTACCTTTTCGATCAATGCAGCAGAAATTGCGACAAGTATTTTCGCAATCACCGCCAGACCGACCGCTGCTGCACGGATGAGAGAGAACTTGCAGAAAGAATTATATTAGTTGGTTGCCAACTTATCGGATTCCCCGCTAGTTCTGAGTTAGTTGAAATCATATCTGGAGTCAGAATTTTTCCATATAGCTGCTGGCGGATTTTCTAGCTTATTTACGCGTTTCACGTTAGCAGAAACATGGTTTACAAAAAAAATTGTAAAAAAAATTAAGTGATAGTAACAACGTTAGAATTGACAAGCGACGACCTATCTGATTTCAACTATGCTACCTTACAAATTTAGAAACTATACTAGAACGTTAGAGACTATCCTAGAAAAGTAGATACTATTCGAGAACATGACATGTTAGATGGTGTAATACTGAGATTCATGGACAATGTTGTCCTCTTGGCGAATTTACCCTTAAACAGTAGCGCTTTTTAAAAAATGATCGCGACCCTCTTACGTAAAATGAGACAAGACCGAAGTATAATCATTTACAAAGCTTGATTGAGAATTTTGCGGAATTGAAAGTTTTTCATTAAATAAATTTGTTGACAGTAACTATCTTCTTAACGAAATACTTATTAATCATGATGTATGTTGGTAAATGGTAAATCTGAAATGACTTAACGGCTTAATACTGGTTATAGCATATTTTTTCAAAATTCGGCGGAATTTCAAGCTTTATCTGGCGGATTAGTTTTGTGGTAGCTGGCAACACTGTTAGTAAGCTGTTAAAAGTGATAGATACCTGCGGCACAACGTCCGGTGGTGCCAGGATGGAATTAGGCCGTCTGCCGGAATTGGCACGTCTGAAAGAGTTGACTCTCTTGAAGGGCGGGCGTAGGGAAATCAGCAGGCCGCCACCAATATTGCCGCCTTCTCTATCATGCAACCACAACCACCATATTAGTACGTTGATGATAATTTAAAAACAATTTTACACATTAGACTCTTTTATATGTATTAATATCAGGTGCGACAGATCTGACAGATTCAAGCTATCGGAAGATCTTGTCGTTTTACAATACACAGGATTCTCTAAATGTAACCGGATGAAATTGTCCTATTTTGAGTCCGGGAATCCGTGATTGATTAAACCACTTACTAACATACTTTAGAGAGACATCCTGTACATCAAGTTTAATTTTAGAATTTGCACATCGAAATGTCGTTTGTTTGGACGGATGAGATAAGCGAAGTCTTACTTTAGCTTACGCGTGAAAACGGCGCCCTTACCTAACGGTGTTAGAGAAAACATCTTCGACGAATTCGTCGAAGAGTTTATGAAGCGTGTCCATCGGAGCAAACGGCACAGTGTCGTTATCAGTGACCTGAAGACGACCGCCTGCGTAACGAAAAGTTTCAACATCGCAGACGAGTTTGGAAGGCGGCGGCGCTAATTAATTCGAGCGTTAACATCGTGAACTGCATTCGGGGACAGAGATAACGGCAGACTGAAGGAGCGGCGCGGCGTACCTACCACAATCTAATCTCGAATTTTAAACTGATTACAGAGTGTCGTATACGTGTAGTTTAAGGAAAAAGAAATGAAAAAAAAATGCCAATTTCGAATAATTAAAAAGGAAATGCTGCAGGTGAAGAAAGAACAAAATAAAAGGCACCGGCGGCAAATCTCGAATTGTCAACATTTCATTCTTTCCCGTTCAAAAGCGAAGACGTTTCGTAACGAGGCGTGGAATTCCTTTTCCACACGCGGGGCAATATCCTCTTCTAATGGGTTTGCTTGAAGCACACGATCGAATGCCGATGAAGGCAGCGCTAACGTCAAAGTTCCTAATAAGAAAATAAGAAAACGCGAACGTGAGACGCATAAAGAAAGAAAGAAAGAAAGAAAGAGCGGAATCCGTGTTGATATCGCATCGAGTTCTGTGTTTACGATGGAAGTTGACGTGGGCGTCATAGTTCGATAAGGTCTGCGAAGGCGAATTAAGCACGAGTTGACCACGAAAATTTAGAAATCGCCTTTGGATACACAATTTTTTTGTTGTAGCACGCACGCAATTAAGAGCATCCACAGTGGCGTACCTACAGGGGTTACGGGGTTTGCAAAGCAATCCGGCACTAAGTCACGAAGGGCGCCTGTTCAAAGTCTAAAATATTTTTTTTTCTTGATCTTGAAAGGATAGCTACTTTCAAAAACAAAATACTGACTGACATAAGTAAGAGGACAAGAAAAACTAAAAGGATTTTAATTTTTGGATATATTATTGCCGAAAAACCTTCTCAATTCAAAACAACTGGGAAACGCTAAGAAAACTGCGTTACAAACGTCAATTTCGAATGAATGACGTTTGTAGTGCCACCTGTTAATCCAAGCCCCGGAAATTTGCGCATTTTTCAGCGGGAAAAGATTACAAAACAATTGAAAAATGTTAAGGACATTCAGAAACATAAGCCGCTGTTCAATTGACAAAATGAGCTAGTCGAAGTTCCTCCGAACTGCTCTAACATGTTCCAATTGCAGGGTGCGGAACGCACTTGAACTGATCTTTTTTTACTTTCCCCCGTCCCCTCACGCACTTGTATCTATGACTACACATATATCTATCACACTTATGTGACATATGCAGCGTTCCCATTAAAATCGCAGAAATGCAGTTCGCATCAGATCAGTTCAGATCATCTCAGGTGCTCGAAATACGTAATTGGAAGGCGGCTTATGTCCTGAAAAGAATCTCGAATAAACTTTTGTACTTAAATAAGTGAAAGAATTTAAAAGCACATGTGGCGCTATCTGTACTGTGAGCCATAACGTCGTACTCTTTATTTTACTGGAAAGCAATTGAAAAACCTAAGAACGTTCAAGAAAAATTTTCTTAAAACAACTTTAACTTTACTTTAACACCACCAGCAGCAGCAGCAGCAGCCCTGAGGAAGTTCTTCTGCAATGGAGAACGAAACGTCGGCAGTAGAAGAAATTCGAGACACGCAGTTCCAACCGGAAGCTAAGAATTCAATCATGGACGACGGCCGCGGAAGCCTTCAAGTTAAACTGAACAGAATTGGTTATTTTGAAGAAATTTTGAAATACAAGCAGCGCCATCTGTGAATCCGCAATCCCTTTAAATTCCGGAAGACAGTTTCAAAACAGTTGAAAACACATATTAGACTTTTTAGAAAGAGGATAATTCAAAAGCATCTAAGAAGTCTTGATTTATTTAGCATAGAAAATAAGCACCTAAAGAAACAAACTTTTTAAAGATATTTTTTTCCGTTTTGCTTTCTTAATAATAAATTTTATAAATAAAATAAATAAAATAAAATAAATAAGTAAATTTTGCAACCTAGCACAACTTGACTTCTAGTTACGCTACTGGGCAACCATGATTTGTTTCATTTTTGTAACCGGGTTTAACATTTAACTAAACTTGAAAAAAAAAAATAGTGATAATCGCCAGGAGGAAATTGACAGAGAACGAAAAGAAAACCGCACGGCGATTTTTTCGAGTTCACGCGCTAGGAAACCACAAGATTATATCGGATCGTTCTGTCTTCGAAAGCACGCTTTTTGCTAATGTTTTTCTTTTGTAGAGTAAGAATATGTTAAAAACATTATAATAAATACTGGCTGCGGGTTGTTAACGTAGAAAAGAAAAGGCCCCGAATCCGAATCAACACTGCCTTACCACTGTTACTGACGACGCGCTAATTATTACGGAAACGTTCCTGGCAAAATGACGCCATGATTAAAAATATCTCTATTATTGTTTGAAGACCGCAGTGCTCTGCAATTTTCCTTCCTGAGTTTCATGAACGGGGGGCGATTATTCAAAAGGAAAAAAACACACTCACCGGAAGATCATAGTAAAGCGGTGGTACGCAGAAGTATGTCAAAACTAATTCGCTTCGTCTCACTATCGCCGAACGACTGCGTCAAATCATCGGTTGTGTTGGACATGTTTGGAGTGCCGCGGCTATTCTGATAGGGCAACGGGAAAATTATGAACCGTGGAGTTCCACCTGTACAGAGACAGGTGGATGCGGAAGGGACAGTGCAAACGGGAGCGCCCTGTAAATATTCGAATTTCGAAATGAAAAATATCCGCCAGCGCTGACATCACGGTACGCGCGCCCCTCCTTCGGCAAACAATAGAAATTGAACCAAAAGAGAGAGTGTTTCAACGAGGGAAGCAGACCAGAAAGGAAACTAATTCAATTGTAAAAAAGAGCGCACTTCCGCCCGCATTCAACTTGAGTGAAGGCAGCGGGAGGATTTTCAGTTCGATTTGCACAAATTTTCAGCTGTGTGAAGTTGGCCTCCGACTTATTAAAAAAAAAAAGAATTTTTCGCTAAAACGACGCCAAATTGTTTGTAGAGTTATATAGTGAAAGAATTTTCGTTTGTAGTAAAAAAATTAAAAAGTTATGGAAGGGAGAAAAAATGGTCATCCCCCAAAATGGGGGGATCATTTTTTCTCCCTTCCATAACTTTTTAATTTTTTTACTACAAACGAAAATTCGTATAATGCGTAGAGGATTGTAGCGAAGAAATTTTCGTTTGTAGTTATCCAGAAAAAAAGTTACAACCCCTTGAATGTTAAGGGTGGCACTATTTCCACTCCCGCAGGGGGGATTACACTATATTCGGCAAACCGTCTCCAAATAATGCGTAGAGGATTGTAATGAAGGAATTTTCGTTTGTAGTTATCCAGAAAAAAAGTTACAACCCCTTGAATGTTAAGGTTGGCACTATTTCCACCCTCGCAGGGGGGATCACACTGTATTCGGCAAACCGTCTCCAAATAATGCGTAGAGGATTGTAGTGAAGGAATTTTCGTTTGTAGTTATACAGAAAAGAAGTTTCAAGGAGACGGTTTGCCGAATATAGTGTGATACCCCCTGCGAGGGTGGAAATAGTGCCACCCTTAACATTCAAGGGGTTGTAACTTCTTTTCTGGATAACTGCAAACGAAAATTCCTTCACTACAATCTTCTACGCATTATTTGGAGACGGTTTACCGAATATAGTGTTATCCCCCCTGCGGGGGTGGAAATACTGTCACCCTTAACATTCAAGGGGTTGTAACTTTTTTCTGGATAACTACAAACGAAAATTTCTTCACTACAATCCTCTACGCATTATTTGGAGACGGTTTGCCGAATAAAGAGTTATCCCCCCTGTGGTGGTGGAAATAGTGCCACCCTTAACATTCAAGGGGTTGTAACTTTTTTTCTGGATAACTACAAACGAAAATTCCATCACTACAATCCTCTACGCATTATTTGGAGACGGTTTACCGAATATAGTGTAATCCCCCCTGCGGGAGTGGAAATACTGTCACCCTTAACATTCAAGGGGTTGTAACTTCTTTTCTGGATAACTACAAACGAAAATTCCTTCACTACAATCCTCTACGCATTATTTGGAGACGGTTTGCCGAATATAGTGTAATCCCCCCTGCGGGAGTGGAAATAGTGCCACCCTTAACATTCAAGGGGTTGTAACTTTTTTTCTGGATAACTACAAACGAAAATTCCATCACTACAATCCTCTACGCATTATTTGGAGACGGTTTACCGAATATAGTGTAATCCCCCCTGCGGGAGTGGAAATACTGTCACCCTTAACATTCAAGGGGTTGTAACTTCTTTTCTGGATAACTACAAACGAAAATTCCTTCACTACAATCCTCTACGCATTATTTGGAGACGGTTTGCCGAATATAGTGTAATCCCCCCTGCGGGGGTGGAAATAGTGCCACCCTTAACATTCAAGGGGTTGTAACTTTTTTTCTGGATAACTACAAACGAAAATTTCTTCACTACAAACAACTACAAACAATTTGGCATTGATTAGTACCGGTTAGAAGTCATCCCCCCATTTTGGGGGGATGACCATTTTTTCTCCCTTCCATAACTTTTTTATTTTTTTACTACAAACGAAAATTCTTTCACTACATAACTCTACAAACAATTTGGCGTCGTTTTAGCTAAAAAATTTTTTTTTGTAATAAGTCGGGGGCCAACTTCACACAGCTCAAATTTTATGTTACAATCGGGCATCGCGTTTGTACAGTCATCCTCTTTCTTTTTAGTAATATTTCATTAATTACAAAAATTGACAATTTGGAGTCTTGGTTTTTGAAATAAACTTTTTTATAATATAAAGCATTATTATTAAACTAATTTCATTTTCAACACAAACCCATGTGCATCTTACTTGTATGTCTAGATCCGATTTCATAATCGAACTAAAGGAGACTTTAAAATAAAAGTCACATTCTGAAGTGTAAATAACGTCTTCGCATTTTTTTTCCCTGACATATTACTGTGACTTTTATTTTAAAGTCTCCTTTAGTTCGATTATGAAATCGAGCCTGATGATGATGATGATGATGATGAGATGAGCGAACAAACACGTGCGATTAATTCGGCGCCCTATCGGAATTCCTGGAGCGTGATAAACATATAATTAGAGATCGGAATCGCGTATTTTGACGTCATCGGGTAAGCGCTGTTAAGACGGCGACAGGTATATTGCAATGCGTAAACAAATTTAGAAGTTTGGACCCTCCCGAAATTATTGTTGAAACGGACTGTGCAATAAAGACGAATCAGGAATAATTTTGTCGTATTTTAATGATGTGAAAAATATGCAATTCCGAACTCGACGCGTAAGTCAGACATGAGAATTTGCTTGAATGTACTAAAAGTATTTGGATTTAATTAAATAAACGTTTACTACTGGTCAATTGGTACGTAAATAAATTAGAGCAATGCCGGCACGCGAGCTCATTCAATAAATCAAGGAGGCCCTCAAAAACGGTCGGTGACTCACCTTACCGCCGATAAGTTCGGGCTGCGGTCGGCAGCGACATTTTTCTAAAAAACGCGACGTCATCGGATCGCAATTGAACCTAAATTACGCTGCTTTGTTCGTTTTGTTGCGTTGAATATGAGCTAATAATCGACGATGAAAAATTCTGATAACAGTGACGTTCACAACGAGCGTTTAAAATCAATTTGAATATCATTACAGGAGCGTGTCTCTAAAGTCTGCGTCGAATTCTTGTAGAAGAAGAAAAGGGAAGAAGCAAGTGGATACAGAAATATTGAAGATAATACAGAATATTTTCCGCTCACGGTCTTTTGACATTTTTGTTGGTATCACTAAAGAATAAGGACGTCACAAAATTGGATTAGAACTTCATGATTATTGTTTCTGAAAATTCTGGAGCTCCCACTAGTAAACGTTATGAATTATTTAATTTTCTTTAACGTTACCATCAACGACCATGGTAAGTATTCTCCCGAATACAAAATAAGAAACTTTTGACATATCGAATTTTGACTTTTATCAAAATACATACACGTAACCCAACAAAAAAAAAACAGCTAAATTCCGGCGTTATGAATTAGTAGATTAATCCCTACCCTATGTGAGTGGCAAATTGGAGAACAGTGAACAAATGAGAGAGTCCGCATCCAATGAATTCGACCTTCCCAAAACCGTAACGAAAGCGAGTAGAGAGAGTGAATGAAGCAACAACTCCCGCGTCCTTCAAAAAAAAAAAAAAAAAAAGAAATACCTGAAGCGAGGAAGCTATAAAATTGCATAAATAACCAACAGAAACGCTGGCGTAATATTGTTCATATCATCACTCACACGCATATTTCCATCGCAGTTTCCTTGCTTCCGGTGGACGTGCGACGTCGTGTTCGTTCGCACAGGAAAACACAACAAAACCAACAAAAAAAAAAAAAACACCTCGTTCACGATCGTCAGACTAAAACATTAATTCGCCCTCGCGGACGATAACTGGTTCACTTAAAACTAATCACGTCAATCAAGCAACCCGCGCCCGTTAATTCCATGACTAGCCGCGACCTCGCGAGCAAAACAGCTGAACCAACACTGCGTGAATGTGAATGTGTAGTATACGAGTATCGGTGGGGCGGCTGAATCACTCGATATTCTCGGTAGCCTACTGTGGAGGAAACATTTTCAAAGACCGTGCTCTTTATTTCATCTTCGCTCGTAATTTTACTGTGTTAGTCGACGAAATATCTCAATTTTTCAATAAAGAAAACCGCCGCTCAAAGAGAGATTGAATGCGTTCAACGACATCAGCGAAAGTTAGCGAACCGGAAACGAAAATTTTCAATATTGAAGTAGTGTTTGAATGAAGTTTAATTAAAAAAAAAGGCGGCAAAAATTTCATTTACGTTGAAAAATTAAATTTGATCCAATAAATAATATCTTTAGAAATACTAAGCAATGTCATAAATTTTGAAAAGCATACGGAGAAAAGAGAGAGTTAGTAAGCTACCTTATTTGCAAATAAAATAACTGTCTGCTTACCCCAAGATCTGATGAGGAATTCTGGCAGCCCCTCACGTCAGGTTCGCTTTGAGCAATTGCAGGTTTCTCACCCCGCCCGACCCACGAACACAGGTCCTGCAAGCTGCCGAATCCCCCGAATTTCTCCCCGTCAACGGCGGTATTCAGTTCTTCGCAGCTACGATTAGGTTTTGCGAGCCCGTACACCTTGGGGCTGAGTTTGTACTTCAAGACGGACGCCTCATACTTATCTGACACCAAGTCGTCACAACTACCGACCATTTTCAGCTGTCGCTTTGCGGACTTCTTGTTTTCAAAGAGCTTGGCGCTCGGAGCCTTGAAGATCGCCTTCAGGTTACTCAGCTCAAAACTCTTTGAGCTGTGCACAGATACATTGTCCACGGAGCTCTTACAGTCATCACCCATTGAATGCAGGGACACTGTCTCATAAGATTTCTTACTGGGACTGTATTCAGGCGGAAACACGTCAATAGGTCTTTCTCGATGGGGGGAAGACTCTCCGCATCTTTTTAAGCAACTCCTGGGATCGGGCATGGCTCGTACCGTCAAACGATCCGTCAGCTCCTCTCCTCGATGCACGTAGTCCGTTTTCACATCGACGACAACATTCTTTATGCAGACGTTTTCACAAGCCCTGACGTTTTTGAGGTTGGACATGTGCTTGCTGTCGTCGCAGAGGGACTCACTGTTCAAGTTACTCGATGCCAGCTTGAAGTCGAAGCACCTCACATTATTCAAGACATTATTCAAGGGAGGCGCATCGAGGCTCTCAAATGTGGTAACGCTCGAGGCCGAGGCCGCAATGTTCACGGGTCTCTGCTTGTGGTTGTTAGATGATATCACTGGCGGGGGACGATGATGCACAGAAGGGAATTCGACAACCAGTATCCTATCACTGATGTTGCCACAGCAGTCATCACGGAAGCCTATTCCAGAATCTGAATTGCTTGACGCGCTCGGCTGCGGGGAATTTGCTACTACTTCTTCGTTAATGCCATGATGCTTGTAGGCGTTGTCACTCTCGCAATTTTGCAGCCGATACATGTTCTGCACGAGGCTGACTATGTAGAGGGCATTCCTGGGAAACTCTAGACAATTCCCTGTCACCACATCTGTAGTGCAGGCGACCTTGAAACTCTCGGCCTTCTTGACATGCAAAGCATGCTCGATGATCTTTGGATCGGTAACGAACACGTGGCAACTGTTGGAAACAGTGAGGTCCAAGTTATTGCACTTTTTCTCACCACCAACTTCCCACACGTTCACGTAAGAATTCTCCCCGCAGCGAGCGTCACACACGGCACTCGTCACCAATCCAAAATATCTGGAATCTCTGTCTGTGCTCGAGCTAATGTAGACGACTCGGTTGGTTGGGTAGATAGCGAGAATGTGGTTGGATGAATTCTTTAAGGTGAGGCACGTCGGCAGCACTGTCATTAAGACAGCAGTTGGCGCTCGCTTCTCCTGCCTCAGCTTTCTAATGCAGCTGCACACCGTTTGCAACCTGGAGCTTGGCGAAAGCTGCTTGGGCATTTCAATTGTCCCTAAATAACCGACGATCGCCTTATACTCAATGGGGCCTCCTCCCAGTTCTTCTTCTTCCATCGGCATTGAGTTTGACGTAGTGTAGCTCGGAGGTGATATGCCAGAGGCCTCATTGCCGCCGCCTTTTTTATTTGTGGAGGAGCCATCCAGCAGTAACATTCGGAGGTTGTTATTATTATTATTATTATTATTAATAGCACTGCTGCTCGAGTGCCCCTTGTAGTTCCGCTGCATGCGCGGCTTGTGCATGTACTTTGGTTTCCTAGCGTTGACGGCGCGGCCCAGGTCCACGTCTTCGTCGCTGCTGTCCGAGTAGTAGTTTTCCGCGATGGTCATCCGTATGGGGCCGACGCTGTTTCCTATCAGGTTGACGACGGCATCGTGAGTGATCTTCGAGACGCTAACGCCGTTCACGGATATGAGAAAGTCGCCCGCCCTGAGGCCCGCCTGGTCGGCCGGAGAATTTGATACGATGCAGGAGAGGATGCACGGCTGCTGGCCAGAGATCGTGAAGCCGAAACCGTTCGGGCCTCGCATCACCTCTACTGTTCGTATGCCGTAGTTGGGGCGCTTTTTCCGTCGCCTGTTGGGGTGCATCTCGCTGTTGGTTCGACGCGGGGCCCCCTTCGCGCTGGTTTTCTTATGCACACGTCACTAAATATCGCCAATCGCCGCGATAAAAAGTTTTTAAATGGCCGTTGGAATGAGAATGCCTCGGACCTCTGCAGGAAAATAGTTGAACCGACTTTGACAGACCGAAGTGTTGCCAACTATTGGTGCTCTTTTACACACCGGACGCTCTATAAAAAAAACACTAGAGTTTCTTCAGGTCCTTTTTCCAGGCCTCTCTGTTCCAGGACCATACTTAAAGTAATCATACGTCCCATTCTCAACGGAACAGTACAGTTTTTGAAAACGTTATCCCGTTGTTAATTAAAATAAAATGATTTTGTTGTGTTGCTTTTGTATAATTTTTGAAATAAATAAATTTTGTAGTAAAAAAGTGTTCCAATGCTTACTATTTATTATCACGTGGATTTTAATTAAACATTTTGGCGAAAATCTTTTAGAATTTCCAAAATTTTCTTATGCCTAATACTCATCCGACAACTCAGATTTATGTGGCCCTGATAGAAAGATTCAAAAATCGTAGCAAAATTCTTTGCTCTTTCAGAATTTTTTTTATAATTGGTTTCTAAAATTGGCGGCAATTCTTCGGCGCCGGACGCATTGCGCCCGACATCTCCTCGCGTTTACGTGATCCTTGCAAGTTACAAAATTTGCAGAAAATTTGGCTTTCAGTGGCAAAATGTCGCTTCTAATGATTCATCATACTAGAAAATTCCTATATTTATGTCCTCCTAGGAAAATTTAAAATTCTCGGATCTATTTCACAAAGCAAGTAATTCAAAAATTATTGCGCATTTTCATAAGAGAAGAGTTTACGCTAATTATAACTTAGGATTATTTAGAAATCATTTACTTTGTGTAGTAACTGCAATCTTATTGTGGATGGTAATAAGGGTTACATAACTGTCAATCGGTCTCGATTAGTTTGATCGCGACCCTACCCCTTCTTTACCGTTGATATTTGCGATTGAAATGACTTTTGACTGATAACAGTAAGTGGCTCCATCTTCGGAACAAAAAAAATTGCTCTCAACTGAGAACGTGGCCGGCCGTATTAAGCATTGCTTGTGCTTTATTAATACAGGAGACATGATTGTGGGGATGCTCGTCAGAAAGGAGCGCACAGACGGTCGGACGTGATTGACTGAATAGAGCTTCTAATATGTTAAAAACGTGCAACGTTTCATGCACACTTAAGATTCGCCCGATCTGAAAATGAAGCTGGCAAAAAATATAAATAGGAAGAGACACAGCAAATAAATAAATCTATCTATTATGTAAGCACATGCTAATCAAGACAACTGCTTTCACGGTTAAACGAACGAATGTGGTCTGTTCGGCACAGGATCCGACGGATTGCGTTCAGCGAGCACAAACATGCTTTCTCGATTTACGTCGATCGGCTCTTCCAATACTGAAAACAAAAGATCACAATCTCACAGTCATCATGTTTCAACCGCGTCAGGTTCCACAATCTGCAATACCATTTTCGGGCGGCCAGAAATTTCCCATCCCCGGTTCGGTTTTCAGCTGACAATTTGAAATTCCCTGGTATTATTTCTAAGCCGAGTTAGAAACATAAACACATAAGTTTTTATGTTTCCCTTGGAATTTTTACTACCAGATAGAGAACTATATAAGCGTAAAAACGGAAAATTGCCAATATTGGCAACATTGCTTGCACGTGACGTGATGACGTCAGTCGTTTCAAATGTCATCGATCGAAAAAAAAACAAACTGAACATCCGATTTTAATTGCGGCTAATTTAGCGATCGATAAACTCGAATTTCTTTCCTGCGTTCACGTCGCACCACTCCTGGAACTATTTACGTACCCGAACTTCGCAGGTTGGCGCCCGTCAAACTCGGCTCATAGTACGGATACTCGGATTCGAAGAAGCTCGGCAAGGTCTGAAACGAATGCGGGTCGATGTTTTCGACGCCGCCGCCGGCGCGCGAATCCTCCTCTCGGCCGACGATGGTCATCCGCGAATCTTGCGACTTCTTCCGTTTCCTGAAACATTTATAACGTTTTCGACTGACCAGTCCGGAGTACTCTGATAGTATCTCCGTCCTCTGTTCCTACGTACTTTTCATTCTTCAGGCCCTTCATTCCGAAGGCCAATTTTCTAAGGAGACATAAGATTATCGAAAAGCAAATCAAGACGGCGACCATGATGATCAGCGCTATGTGCCATTGCCATAGTACCTCTGCTGGCTCTAGGATGGCGTTTGAAAAATGCACCAGCGCTAGTGTTCGCCACATTTCTTGTAAAACGGAAGAGTTAAGTCGATCGGAGTCGGTCAAGATTACGCCGAAAGTAAACCGAACGCACGGTACTCTCACTTCATCGGTGCATTGCGTGATGTTTGTGACAACTATGTTGTCTTTACTGCAAGAGAATAACCGATAGAGCTCGATGACACCTCACCTCTATTTCAACCATCGAGGCTAAGTATATGGAGGACGTCGTGCTGTATCTGAAAACCGGTTTGGCTGCGAAGCTTGTACGGCAAAATGAAATATCGCGTACACATCGCGTTCTCTGGCGCATTCGAAAATTGGTTCGCTTGTTACTTAACCTCCAGTTACTTAACCATTTCCCTCCATGGTTTTCGTACTCGCCTTATGTTATGGTTCGTGCTGAAATTGGCCGTGCCGTCGGACAGCCACATCACCACCATCGCCGCAACTTCAAACCGGAAATCGCTGTGATTTTCGCAGTAAACTTCCAGACTCGTATTGGTTCCCAAGCGGACGTCGTAGGTTTCATTTTTCGGCCAGGGCGGAGGCAGTGTGCACGTAAAATTTTCGTAGTGTTGATCATCGTCCTTTGGTTCCGACGCAAACATGTCCCACATAGCCTGTAGGTTGCTAACGCTGAGTTGGGGCTCCTCCTCCTCTGAGGACATGTTAACGGGCAGTCCGAACTCAATTTTCACACAGGCCGTGGCGTTGATGGAGCACCGGTCGACGGATCTCACCAAGACGTCCTCGGGACTTAAATTGAAGTGCGGGTTATAATCAGGGTCGGCCACGAAAGGGGAACGCGGCATCCGGGCCGCGAGCCACACAAGGGCCCCCGATGGAGCGTTAGAAATCCTCTTGACTTTTCGCATGTTGAATTACACAAGTAACTCAGATGTGTGCTTAAACTACCCACGTCACGTTGGATCATACCGGGTGTCTCGAGATGAAATGCACCTATCCGTTTAAATTTTTTTGAAAAACTGAAAAATTAATACTTTCGCAAATGGCGCTCTCTAGCTACTTTATAACAAAGTAGCCGCAGTCGTTGAATAGAAACTTTAAATCAGCTTAAAATTCCCTTTCAAATAAACCGAAGTTCGTTAATTACTGATAAAGAGTACAGAAGTTACGATATTTTTTAAAGTGAATAATTCAGCTGTTTCCTCGACCCTTATTAATGGTGATGTGATAATAAGTCTAAAATCAAAGTTGTGCAGAATTAATTCGGCTTTCTCTTGAATCTATCAAAGCTGCAGCTTATTCTGAGACTTTTGACAGCAAAATTAAAATTTTTATTGATGACCCTATTGATTACGCCCCCTTGCGGTCAACTCAGCACCCAACTTGGTTGGAATTGGTCAGCGGTCAACGAAGCTGTAGGTATACCGCCGGTTGCCATCCATCCTGAGACACCCGGTATAATAAATACATATTGGATATTCTGAAATCTTGCTATAATGAATTTGATAATTATGAGACTTGAATTACAATTTTTTAACTATTTTTTTAATCTCTGAATAATAATAAAAATAAAAATGAACGGACGCCAACATGGATTTTCAGATATTCGATCTTTATTTGATACTATAATCCACGTGACGTATCTATTCGAATATAAAAAAAGATTAAAAATTTGCGTTAGTTTGTAATTTAATTTTTAGATAAAATGTTAATGATTAAATATCTGAAAAACGGGAAATGGAACGCCACAGTCGTTAGCAGACTCGCTATTTATTTATCGGTTAGGCCCCCAGACGGTGTTAGTCCACGGCCCTCAAAGTTAAAGCTGCGCCTCTGGATGAATTACTCTGTGGTTGCTTACTTTATTTGCCTAGACACATTGTAGTTCCTTTCTTCCAGAAAGCGGTTTCCCATTTCGGCCACCGCAAGCTGGAATTCCGAGTAATCCTTGCAAAAGTCTTCCAGGCACCTATTCGTTAAATTCACCCTTATGGAGGGTACCACGTTCCACGTTACGTTCGCCTGCTGCAATGGAGGACACTCAACGTATTCTTGGCATACCAAACCTGCGCCTCCTAAATTACTATTATTATAACGTTTTCCCCTGGCTGCACCGGTGTGCACTGAGTGTATCTCCATCTCGTTTTATTACATAAGGTTGAACCGAGATGGAAATACACTCAGTGCAAGTTAGTGCAGCCAATGGAAAACGCTATTAGTGTTATTGTGATCAAGGAATTCAATCTTTCTACGCGCCGAATGTACTATTTACTCCTGTCATCTTTCCGCAGCCTCCGTTATTGGGCGGGAGAGAAGCGCAATCGTGCAATTGCTCGCATTGCACGATTGCATTCCTTCGCACTTTGCGGACGAGGTCGAGTACTAAATTTTCGTACCGTTCGCTTAAGAAGAAGTGGCCCGAATTCTTTTCCCTGGTTATTATTGTATACATAATCGACTCACCGTCTGATTCCTGGAAATATTCGACGGTGATTCCTAGCGCGACTGTAAAAAATTTACAATAAAGAACGTCCCGGAGTCGCCATTATTTTTTTTTTCCTTTACCTGCAAGGATGGTGTACAAGATGACCAAACAAATCCGCTTCATTTCACTTCACAATTGCGATTAAACGCGAGGGGAAAACTCGCAAGTTTTTTGTTTTATAGATAAACGGATTAACAAGAACGATTTTGCGGATTAAGCCCGATAAAAACCGATAAGCAGAATTTTTAAGAACGCACGTCATTTTAAATAGAGCTGGCCTAAAAACGCTTCGCTTAGGGCAGAACAAGAACACTGGAAGAATAAACAACGTGTTTTTATTGTTTGTTTGATTGAACATAATAAGAGAACTAGCAACAAAATACAAAATAGTTTCTGTAGTACTTATAAACAAAATAAATACACGATGAGAAGTAATTATTTACAGTAGATTGGGAGTTGGTGAGCGAACAATAACGAAGAAAAGAAAATTTGGGTATACGAATGCAGTTTCAATTTGACTTTCGTGCAATTGTCAATGTTTATGGTTGTCAAACCCCCACCACAAATCCATTTCAAAAGTATCAACGCAGGACGCTTCAAAACAAATAGAATACGGTTCGAAACATTTATCGTTAGACGCAAAAATATGCTCTCGCTAGATTAGATCGAAAATTGGCGTAGAGGGCTTCGTGCAAACGGTTTAATGGCGCACGGGGTCTTCTCTGCCCAGTCGAAATATTTGATTAGAGCGGTCTTCATGAAAACGGTGAAATTTTTGCTAATGGAAACTCACCATGAAAACTCTCAGAATAGAATAAAAAATTAGGAAATGAGGAGGTATCTGTCAAGACGAAGAAGAAGAAGAAGAAGAAAAACAATTCGAATTGCTTACAATCACCTTCAAATTATGACATACATACAGCGTAGATATATACAAGTGAGTGAGCGTCGGGGCGGCGTATTCTAATTCCTGTAATACGCGGACCTTCCCACGGCGTACGTGCTCAACGGAATGCCGCCGGTTCCGGCCTTGCCGTATATGTCTTGTTGGTCGTAATCGACGTCATAGTAAATTCCACTTTGGTTCTGAAAAACCAAACCCTTTTTTAAGCCAGCTCAGCCTTTAGATTACGTAAAACAAATAGCTACCGCAATCGACGCGTTACTTCTACTTTTGGGCCTCGGAACCTGGAAGCTTCTGCCCAACAGGTCGGTCTTGTCTTCCTCTTCGCTGGAGCTCGAGTTGTCTAAGGGCCTCATGCTGGCGGCTCTGGCGGCCAACTGAGCCTGCAAGCCGAGTCGCGGCATGGGAATCGGTGGTAAGGTTCCGTGAATAGAGCCGGCTCGATGTTGTAGAGTACCGTGCAGGGAAGCGTTCGGATAACCGAAGACGGCAGACGAAGGCCTCGTGGGTCCAGTTACCGGTTCGGGCTGAAAGCGAATCATTCAAGATGTGTCACGACTCGAACTATTTAAATTTTTACCGCGTAGTGATTGGCTTGTGCCATCACGTCCGCAATTTGAGCCCAACGAAGTCGATCTTCCAACGTTAACTGATACGGTGGCGCTCCCATCGCCGGAGTTTTCACCGAGTTGCTCGCGGCTGCCATGTAACCGAAAACTGGACTTCCGACAGCCGCTTTCTGCTCCTTGTTCCAGCGGCGACTATGAAATTCAATTGAAACAAAACAAGTTTTAATTCAATTGGAATCAACGATCGGTCGTTGTACGAATTATGTTAGTATTTCTTAAAGCATTACCTCCACATGACGAGGCAGACGAGTGTTAGACCTATTATAATAATGGCAGCGACGCTAGCGCCGATCGCCACGCCAAGAACTTCACCGTCCAATTCGCATTGATTTCCGTAGTAATTCCCCGAACACCTGCCAAAATTCGAATCTTATTGGCTGCTACAAAATAAAATTCTGACGTAATGAAGAACGTCAAGGACTCACATGCACACTTCTTGTCCGTTCTGATATTTGCATTCTCCTCGATTGTTGCAGAACTGAGGCGAACACTGCTCGCAATGTCTGCCAACTCTGTGTCTGTTGTCGAGCCAGGGATCTCTGTAGCCTTCTCCGCATTCGCATTTGAAACTGCCGAAAACATTGACACATGTCGCGAGGCTGTGGCAGTCGTGGAGCTCCGGCGAAGAACACTCGTCGAGATCTGCAAGTACCGGATATGAGGAATGAACTATTATCAATCACTCCGTGTTTGCCTTGCAAATTCGAAACGGATCCCGGCGGACTATCCACCCATAAAGCGCTGTTGCCGACGTTGTTGCTGCGCCTCTGGATGACCCCCAGCAGATGCTTCTGGAGGTCGGCCCGAACCGCGGGCCTGGCGGTCGCAGAGTTCTCCTCGAGCTGCAGAGTTAGATTCACAAAGACGCCGGCCTGACCGGCCGCCCTGTCGCCTCTGTAAATGCTGTTTACTTTTGCGCCGAGGAATTCGTCGCTGAACGGCGTCATGGACATTGCCGATTCCAACTACAAAACAACGCACTAGCGTAATACATTTTGAAGGAAGGACGCTTTTTCACTTACGACCGTATTTATCTCAAAATGTAATTAATAAGAATGTAAGAATATACGCACTGCTCTCTCAGCCTCGTAAGATAGCTGTTGGAAACTATTGCTGGATCTGTCGCCCAATTCGTTTGCCCAAACGACTCGCCTTTCATACAGTTTATCAACGCGAAGGGAAAGAAGAACAGAAACTACCTTTCTGCAAGGATCGCGATGCTTCCGCCTCGCGTGACCTGGCCGACAGTGGCAAGCGCTAACTCCTGCTTCGGTTCGGCATATTTCGTGCTGAGATCCATCGCAAGTCGAATCGTCACCGACTATACACGTGTCTATCCTAAAAAGTACGGTGGCAATTTGTAATTGGCGGCGCTGAAGAACCTTACTACCTGACGGGAGGTTGACTTGGCCTCCGATTAAAGACTGGCGGCCTCCTCGGCGTCGGCTTGATGTCACTTTCGGGCTTCTTTTTCTCGACCTCGATGACGGCATATCCGGTTCCGCTGACTCCGTCGTTTGCGGTCGGCGTGGGTGCAATGTGTGGTGGTTCGGTATGTTCTCCAAAAAGGTTCAAGTAGGTCCTCTTCCCGTCTATCGATACGTAGCCCTCACTTCCTAAAGAACTCGTGATCACGTCGACGTTCGGAGAAAGATGAACGTTTTCTATGTCAACTGAAACAAGTCCCTGTTGTTACAGGCCCTTTCCTTTTGTCACAAATCTCCCCCTCAGATCACATAAACGTCTTTTACATTAGCATGAACTAGTAAGTTTGAACTAAGTTTTCGACTCCCGCATTGCTACTCGAACACACCCATTAGTTGCCAGGTCAAAATATCCATTCAAACTTACTTGTTCGTGCTAACGTGCTAAAGTGACGTTTATCTGATCTGAGGTGAGATTTGTGACGAAAGAACGCAGCTACTATGGCGGGCTTAAACAACTGAAACAAGCAAGTGAAAGTTGAACCTGGTATAATATATGGCTTGCCCTGGGCGGACGAACTCCCGCCAGGTCCTTGGACGGCGGATACCGTGACGTCAAATATATCGCCGAGGTGACCAATGGACGGGCGAGCTGTTAGAGCAGGTTGCCTGCCTGGTTTGTACTCGGTGTCATCGAGTACAATTCCCGGTCGAGGTCTATACGAGTAGTACGGGAAGCTTGGACTTGAAGAAGCATTTGCTACAAAAGTATGTAAGCTTAAGTCGCTCCTTCTCATTGGCACTTACTGCTAGGATTTGGTGATTTCGATGGCGAATCTGAAGCTTCCATCGAGCTTGAAGGCGGCGACTTTACTTCCGGCAGGTTTTCCGTTGGAGTGTTGACGATCGACGACGTTGGACTCAACAGGTCTATCTTGAGCGTCTGCAACACATCTTGTATGGAGGACTCGATGATCGGAGGAACGGTGACATCTGTGTCTGTCGCGTTATCATAATCGTAACTCAAGCTTGCTGTAACATTATCTTCCATGACGGTCGAAACTATGTCGATGGAAACCCTGCTAGGCTCCAAGAAGTCACCCACGAATGACGCATTCGATGTAGAAGGTGGTTGCGGTTCAGGATGTGCGCTTTCTTCCGTTTCCTCCTCTGTGTGCTCTGGGGTCGATTCAGTCACATCTTGATTTTCCATCGACGGCTCAAGCTCAGCACCCAGATCCAAGAAGGTCAAAACGTCTTCCTCCTCCTCCTCCTCCTTAATCGGTTTTTCGCTCGTTATACTGATTCCGGTGCCGGCGTCGTCGGAAATTTTGATTGGCGCGATTGGTTTATTGTAAAGGGGCGGAACCGGATGTGATGGGCGTCGATTTGGATTAGGTCGCGCGGGAGGCCTGTCCCAGGGCGGGATCGTCATTGGCCGATAAAAACTGGGCCGCCCCAACGGGATGATTTTGTCTCGCATGGGATGCGGTGGTCTCTTCTTCTGCGGTGGAATGTCGAAAGGATAGGGCGTGGGCATTTTCGAGTGCATTATGAGAGGAGGCGGAGGTGGCGGCGGCATTTGGCCGAGAAGTGGGGGTGGCAGAGGTACATCGAAATCTTGCGGCACGTCCGTGATCCTCGGGGGACCTCTGTTGTTAATCCTGGAGGAAAGGGGACGCACAGGTCGACCACCGTGAGGAGGCGGCGCAGTGTTTGCCTGCACATTGACTTTCCCGTTCAACAGCTTGACGATGCCGGTGATGATATCTTGAATGTCGGGATTAACCTGGCGAGGACTGCCTTGTGGGTGTGACAGGGTAGCAAAATGACGAGTCATCATCGTCGCAGTGGGGTCGATGATGATGTCTAGGGGCTCCGACAGTGCCGCCGCTCTGCCCTGCGGAGCCCCCTTGGCTTCCCCCGAAACTCTCCCGAGGTTCAGCAGTTCAGTTTGTACCAACTTGCGCTGTTGCTGCTCGGTCTTTACGGTTTTGGAGGGGTGGATGAGATACGCCGCCCTGGAGGACAGCTCCACGTCGTTGGAATCGAGTTGTTCTCCGATGTTCTTCAGCGACAGTAGATTTTCTAAGCCAGTGGTCTTCGAGATGATGGGATCTACGGAACGGCGATTCATCTTGTGCCTGGATGAGGGTTGTTCTTCTGAGATTACATTTTCGGACAGTTGAAGTTCAACGGGGGGGCCTTGCGTCAAGTCGGGGGCGGTAATAGAGGAGGAGGCTTCGCCTCTTGACGTGTGCGAATTGGGATACAACTCATTTGCTCCTGAAAATCCGTTTGGTCGTGTTAAATTTCCGCGAGGGAACGATAACGAATGCGATTTAACTAATGTCGACGAATTTACGTTATTTCGATTCGTTAACGACAACGTACCGGCGTTAACTTTAATCAGAAGATGTTTCGCTGGGCGTCCGTAACCGTGACGTCGAACGTGGGAGAATCACTTTTTAATAATCAGTTTTAATTGAAGGAGGTACCCAAGCTCATTCGTTATTTTAACAAATTAATTACAAAATTTTTATTTTTTCTCATACTCGAAATTTACCGTTATATACAGGTAAGTTTCGACTGTAAGAAAAAAGTAATCAATTCTCGAGATATCGTTTTCTTTTTTATTCTCTTAATTGTTCTTATAGCATTGAATATCGAAAAGTAACAGCACAATGGTCCAATTTAATAAGTTAATTAGAGCTATAGAATTGGAGAACGTAATTATGGTATAATTAATTAATATTGATGCGCGACGGGTTTAATCGTTTCTGCTCTCTTTGCTTCTCGTATGGAACTCTCTCGTCTATACGTCAAATAACGATGCATCTGTTCCGGTGTAAAATAGAAGCACTGCAGATCAGATCAGTGTGCTCCAAGCCATCATTTCGCAAGACAAAATGTAGCCGACGAATTCAAGTTGAAGGATACAAAGCAATACAATTAAGTGCATTATCAGTAACATTCCTAATCATTCTTCAGGTATCACCGTGTGTCGAATTTTGAAAACCGCCTAATACTTACAAATGCCAAATGACGAACAAAAGTCAAAATTGTACATGTGGCTGAACATATCAAACTCCTCGAACAAAAACAGCTATCGATGAAAATCGAAAGCCACGCACTAACCATTCGTTAAATAACATTATCACGACGTTAATATTATAAAAATAATTCGGCGTAATAAGATTATGCATTGTTACTTTATTTACTGGAATTGATGCGATTTCCGGGAGATATCGGTGCAAGTAAAGACGCGAAACTCTGCGATTTCAAACCGTTCAAGACGATTTCGAGTTAGGATGCAATAAGTTGTGATTAAAGCTACCTGTTAAGAACGAAAGACAGAGAAACACCAAGAACAGGCACGCTTTGCAGAAGAAGCAATAAGTTGCGGTGACGGCCATGTTGAAAAGGTCAATCACTTTTATTCCGTGCGAAGCGAGGCACTCCGTCACTTAACATCGCTCTCTCGCAAGTTCCAGGATCCGTTAACTTCTGATGGTATTTTTCCTATATACACGGAGCACTTTCGCCAGAGCACCAAAAAGACGAGGAGAATCCCGGAAAAATTTTTTTTTTTCTTCACCGGAGCCGCCGTTCAATTTTGGGTCGAGGGGCGAGCACACTTTTATCTTCTTCGTCTCAAAGATCGAATTCGACTGTTCTCGCTGACCCAATTTTCAATGTTACCGGTTGGTGTAGAGTGGCGCACCCCCGAAGACCCGTCTCGACCGCTATAAACGAAACGCTAAAATGTCCGCTCGCTACTGTCGTGGCACGTACGGTTTTTCCTTGTCGGCGAAGACTATAACGGGCTGACCATGACGTGCCTAGCTTCTGTACTTAGACTCGCAGGTACTCACAAGAATTTCTTCGACCTGAAGGAGGGGGTGAAGGAGCATGTTCAAGAAATGGACTGACGTGAGAAGCATATAACTTACGCGCAGATTTCGTATTTTGTTTTGATCTGACCAAGAGAATTATTATTTATTTTATTTTTTTGGAAACTTCTGTAAAAAAAAATTCAAGACAAAAAAAAGAATTGAAGAAAGCACAATCGCGAGGACTTTTAAGCAATAACGAATGGAAATATTCCAAATTGTGACTTGTGAATTAGTTTTCGAGTTTCAACCTAATTAAGAATTCAGACCCCGAATTTATCTCGGCTTGACCCCCATGAAGACTCCCCTTATTCATCTTCAATTTAAGTCGAAATAAATTTCCTCCTTATATTAATTCAGTTTTCAGGTCATGCTGCTGTCGTCAAATTTAAACCCTGCTTGCAATCGAAAGCAAATAGAATTTGACTTGGCCCCACTCTGACATTATACACGATCGGCATATGTCGTGCCGAAAGAACGAGACTGATGGCTCTAACTTCCGATGTTAGCCCACGTTGTCAACATGTTTGATTTTCGCAAAGAAATGAGCTGGGTGTTGAAACGACGAAAGCGTATCCAACAACCTAATTACGAATGAGAGATAAGAGACGGAACTGACGCTGAGGACGACGATCCGGGTATTACAAAACGTATGTACCAGCTACGTGACGCACCGAGAGAAAGTTGATGGAAACTGTGCGGATATAATTCGGCATTTTCAACGACTGCGCACCTCACATTTATCATCATTTTCTTAATTCTATCGTGCGCCTCAAAACTCACTTGTAATCATAAATTATTACTCCTATTATTTTTCAAATCAACAAGTGTACTGGTCGTTGTTGTAAAATGCAAACATAGACAGTTGCAGCGGTGCGCTTCTTAAGTTTCAATTTTTAATTATTCGATCTTTAAAATAATTTTTAAGAGAAATTTCGAAAGCCTAACGCATTCCGCGTACTCTGCAGGTATGTACGAATAATGTCGGGCTTATAAAGAATGGACACCATTTTTGATATATCCTATATGAGAAAATTAAAAAGATATATTAATTAACGCAATTGAAGTCACAAAAATCAAGATCGATTTTCAAATTTGAAAAAATAAATTAAATTATATTACCGAACACAAAACCTTCTGAGCATACAGGTGTCTCAAAAATTATTCGCCTTACTTTGAATATTCTCAAGTTCATTAAATTGTTTACGAGAATGAATGTTAATTAAATTTTTTTCGAACGAATGTAAGTGAAAGCGCTTTTGTAAAAAACACCACAAATTTCTAACGTCATTTGTTCGGAAGATATATGCGTTTGTTTGAAGTACTGAGGCGGTGATGATTAAGAAGAAACCTGAATAATGCGAAAACGGTTTACATTAGGCCCCATGTGAGGTACACAAACTCACACTGAAGTTCAGAATCCGAAAATGTGAAAATATGCGGGGCGTTCCGTTTAAAATAACCAAGTTACATAACGCCCAGCACAAAAAGAACTCCCTGTATGCACCAAACTCTTTTTAAAATATACTCTACATGACGCGAAGTAACTTTCATTTGAAATATTTTTCTGTAAAATGAGTAACCAGGGAGTTATGAAGGAAGCCGCGTTAAGTGGAACATCCTGTACATACAGGTGTCCCAATAACGTGTTTTCATGAATCTCTTTTTTTTAAATTGCACAACCTATGTACATATTTTTAATCGCCCATAAAATTCTACTTATTTTTTATTTATTTATATTTTTTTACTACATTATTTGCGCCTAAATCTAACCGTTCTGGAGACACTTAAGGTTTTATCTAAAAACTGTCGTTTGCAGCCAATAATACAGCCCGACGACACTCTGTAAATTACAGCAGTCTAAAATCCCAGTACTGTTATGACTAGTGATTTGCAAAATCAATAATTTCAACTAGTTTATACAGAAAAAGAAATTGATAAATTAAAATCTAAAAGAAGACAGAACAGATATAAAAAAAAAAACAGAGAAAAACAATATCGAGATGCACATGGCGACTAATTGTAAGTTCCCACCTCCACGGCAGGCTCTACGGCCTGTTCTGCGTAAGTTCACAAAAATGTTTGGCAACCCTGTACAGGTTTGCCGGAGTCGTTGGTAATTTTTAAGAGATGGCGCTGGATGCATCGAGATTACCGGACCGGACAACAAACATCTGTTTCTGAGTTCCAGTCGTTGTTTGACAACAGTTATTTTTTTTATTAATACGAACAGTTGAATGGTGGTTTTGGTTCACCGATTCGGCATTGTGAAATACAAGCGGTTTCAGTTCCGCAGGAAATATATTACGCATGCACTCAGAGTCAGAGAAGTTTTGTGTGTGTGCGTGCCGGTTGTTAGAATTTTAAATTTTAAATAGTGCGTAGACGGAGGTCAACGTTTGGATAGCCAAGGTCTGTGAAATTTATTCATCTACAAAACGCTCTTTAAACATTAAATATCCTCGTAATGGAATCACAGTGATCCTTCTGAAGTCAAGAATGGATATCAAAGCAACAGAAGTCGGTCTGCACAATCGGTATGAGGAGATTAAAGAAATCGGATTTGGTATGTTGTATTTACTTACAAAATCTACGGCCCATTTCGAATTAGAGTGCGCTGATAAAATTATCAAGTCACCATTGTATAATAAGAACAAATTTCCACGTGGAAATTTCAGTACGAAGTTACAACAGGAACTCAGGTCGCCCCTAACCTAACATTTTAAATCCGTGGTCACCGAATTACACGGGGGCTTCGGTAAACTAAATAATTACAGACTTATATATAAAATATATTCAAGTTGTTAAGAAGAATAAATGCTCTTTTATAAGGAGGTGATGGAAATAAATTACCAAAACTAAATACTAAACAAGTATGATAAATAGTTCCCTGTGATTTTTGCTAATAATTAAAAACGCGGACGTATTTGTTGAGAAGTACCTTGTTTTCTTGCATTAAACAACTTACTTACTTACTTACAGCCTGTATAAACGAACTTGTATTATACAGTATGTCCCCGATATTTTTACTGCAAATTATACAGAAAGATTTCCATGTAAATAGGTTCACAAGTCCTAGTAAACATGCCTCCTGTAATGAGGTTACGGTTTGTTAATATTTGCCTATTGGTTTTATTTTGTTTTTAGTTTCTCAATTCTTGCCAAACTTGCGGACAATTTTTCACATTTTTATGACTCTTTACTTACGAGATTTTTCCTTGACATATCCGCCCCTGAATAGAATCATTGTACTTTTACTTTTATTTTTTGTGCATTTCAGGCGCTTACGGAACGGTATTTCGGGGCATCAACAGAGCCAACAATACGGTGGTCGCCTTAAAAAAACTGCGCCTACCCCTCACCGAAGACGGGATCCCGTCGAGCACCCTGCGCGAGGTGGGTCTGCTGAAGCATCTGAGCTCCTACGGACACGAGAACATCGTGCAGATTTTAGACGTGTGCCACGGCTGTCGGTTCGAGAAGGAGCTCATCATGTACATCGTTTTTGAGCACATGGAGCAAGACCTCGACACCTACGTGCAGAAGCACGCGAAAACCGGCGGACTCGGCAGCATTCGAATAAGACAGATCGCTCGGGATATACTTCGTGGCGTAGAATTTTTACATTCCCATCGGATCGTTCACAGAGACCTCAAGCCGCAGAATCTCCTGGTTAGTAAGTCGGGCAGGATCAAACTGGCGGACTTTGGGCTCGCTAAGATATACGACTTCGACATGAAATTGACGACAGTGGTAGAGTAACTTTAGCAAGGACGATAGTAATAATATAACGAAAAGTTAACAATTCGCAGGTGGTAACATTATGGTACAGAGCACCAGAAGTGCTTCTTGGCCTCCCATATGCTACGCCGGTGGATATTTGGTCTGTGGGTTGCATAATTGCGGAATTGTACGCATTGGCGCCCTTATTTTGCGGAACTTCAGACAACCACCAGCTCGTGAAGATATTCAGGTAAGCAGGACGTCAACTGAATTAATTCACATTGAAAGTAAGCTGTTTTATAGTGTGCTGGGCAAACCCAACAGAGCCGATTGGCCAGAAGAGAACGTCTCGATAAAGTACGACACCTTTCAGGTCAAGGAGGTGGTGGACCTACGCACATTGCTCCCAAACTTATGCGAAAACGGTTACGGCCTGATAAGGGTGAGTTCGAAATGGACGTGAGACAAGGAGAATTTTCTTTCCTTTTTTTCCAGAAAATGCTAACTTTTGAACATTCCAAACGCATAACTGCAAGTGACGCGTTAAACCATGTTTACTTCACAGAAGAACCTCTGGACACTTAAAAAAAAAAAACGTATGCAGAGACGGTACTTCTTCATCTGCCAATATACTTTATTTTGTGCTACAAGCAACACCTCTGTCATTGTGCTCGAATAATTTCCTCGAATTTATCTACATAGGTACACAGATTTGTGAAAATTTTATTAAATTATTGGAGTAAATTCTACAGGTAGAGAGCAAACAACGAGGATACCCCATTCATCCTTTCCCTGACACTTCAATCATCGTTGCTCACTCTGTACAATCAGAACCTCATATATTTTAAAATAAATTGTACAATAAAGAAGTATGTACACGTACAAGTTTTGTAAACTCAAGATCGTTTATTTTTCTTTTCTCCGACGCTGTCTGTGTCTAAAATATGGTGGAGTGAAAAAACACTCTGCAGTTTCCAAGTCATCAGTAGTTGGAAGAATAGCCGCACGCTTTGAAAGTTCATAATTTTTTAAACTAGTTAAAAAGACGTCGCTGAAAGTTCGTTGTTCGCTTAAGGACCTTACAGTTTCTATTTCGCCCAAAACACTGAAGATAATTGGCAGCACGAGCAAAACGCACAGATGATAGCCCGTCTGGAATAACATTCCGAATGCAATAGAACAATTTTGATTGAAAAAAAAAAAAAACTAATAATACGCACCATTGTTCGCCCAGTCACCGTTAGCGTAGCCAGAAGAATAATAAAATTCAAAAGAATGCGCGAATAAATTCCGTAAACGATAAGATAATAAAGTGTTAATTTATTTGCAAGGGCAGATAAATTAGATGTGATTTGACACTCACGAAACAAAGAGACGGCGCCATAAATAGAAATAATAGAGTGGGAACGTTTAACTGTTCGAAATTTGTAAACACAAACCGATCTAAACTTTGGATTTTGATACAGATGTAGGCAGGTAAAGCAATGAGTTACAAGTGATCGAAAAAGAAACAATATACATAAATTCTAAACTCTAATCATTAACTAATTAATTGCTAATTATGTGAAAATTGTATTTATATATTACAAAAATTATTTTTATAGTGAAGCTATGCATTGATGTTGGAGCAACTCAATCTCTCTATCACCTGAACGCGCCCACAACTACTTTTTAAAATTATATTTATATTTACAGCGCCATCTATGACGCATCTCAATCTAGACATATTAAACAAGTATGATTCAAGTGTTTGAACAAGTAAGCTTTTAATAATTTAAACTGTACATTCGTTTTGTTTAATTTTGTATGGACCTGGAAAGAGGATCAGATGAAATACTAGTGTGTTTTAATAAAGCGTCTGGCGAAAAAGAATAGTTACCAATAGTTGGCAACACTGATTCCATCGCGGTGACTGATGACTGATGGTACTTGACACAAGCTGTCATTTAAATCAGAATGAATATGACATGCGACGTTATGTAGCGGCAGAAATCTTTGAAGTGCCCCTAAAAAAATGATGTCACAGTCACAAATCCCGATTAATGTAGCCGTCGAACCATAAGCCTCGTCAATTGTGCTCTAATGAACTCGTACAGAAAACATAAATGCCGATCAGCAGTAGTGCTGTTTCCGCGGTAAGTAAAGCGCACGCAGTTTAACTATTATTCGTTTCACCTGATAAAATTCGTGCAAACGCAGGAGAAGAGGAGAGCGTTTCGAGTGCAGACCAAAGCCGAAGTCACAGTCGAAGTACACGAGACCGTCGCGAGAGACAAGGACTTCCTGACAATAGGTCCGGCCCTGCCGCCGCAAGTCAAGAAACTGTACAAAAGATCGCACAGCACCTTAACCGCCACATGCAGCATCAAGAAGGATAAAACTACTCCCGATGATATTACCACTCTGCACTCTCATCAAAATGGAATTTTGGTGTCACGTACGCAGAAGGAGAAAGAGAGGCAACCCGATCGTATCAGCCTGGACAGGCGTGGATTGACTGCACTACCCCTCATCGAAGACGAACACAAGCTTAGGCTCTTGTCTTTACAACACAACTTGATTAACAACATGACAGGCTTGAGGGAACAACATTTTCCTTTTCTAGTGTTTCTGGACATCTATGACAACCAGCTGGAAAGGATCTGTTGCCTAGAGAAACTTGAAAACCTTAGGGTGCTCCTCATAGGAAAGAACAGGTGAGTTTACGTTAAGTATCGCATACTGAGTCAGCATTAATAATTCACCAAGTTGAAAATTTCGTACACTAGAGAAAAAATCACATGCGGTGTCTTTAACAAAATTTTGTCCAAGAGTAGGAATCTCAAAGGAAATCGCGGAGATTTTTTTTGTCTATACAAATTCTTTAAATTTAGAATAAAAAAGATCGAAGGCCTGCAGAATGCGACGAAAATCGAAGTGCTCGACCTGCACGGAAACCAAATTCAAAGCGTGTCAGGCCTGTCAAGCCTCATGGGATTGAAGGTGCTGAATCTAGCCGGAAATCAAATAAGGATCGTCGGCCCGCGGGACTTCGAAGGTCTCACTTCTTTGCAGGAGCTAAACTTGAGGAGGAATCACATCAGAAAACTGCTGGGCTTCGGCGAAACGCCCGGCTTGCAGAAGCTGTTTCTGAGCAACAACGAGCTGCAAACGTGAGTAGTAAAAGACATGCAAATATATGCAATCGTAAAAGATAATACTCGATTTCGTTATTAATTAGGATCGACGACATGAACAGCGTCGCAAAATCCTTGAACCTCAAGGAAATATCCATCGACAATAACCCGGTGTTCCTCAGCGGCGATTGCGTATCCTTCCTCGTCTCTTATCTGCCGCTCCTGCACACTCTCAACAACATGCAGGTGACGGAACAGGTTCGCAAGGCCGCGATGGCCTGGCGGCGTAATAAGGAGTCCACAAATGCAAAGTTTATGAATCTCGCCAGCGATGTCAATTTAAATGGACGAAGGGAAGAAGTGATATCGAACGCCCGAACCAACTGGGAGTTACTGCGGTCCCAAACTAAATGCCTCACGGCCTCTTGCGAGAGCATACCAAAAGTCGCGAAGCCCCAGCCGGACGCCGATTTCATCTTGACTTCGCTGGAAACAAAACCGAAGACGTCAACAACCACTAGAGTACCGCCGTTGGCTGTGAATGCGAAGAAAACCTGCGCTCGTACGATTTCCCAAGACACAGACAATTCGTCTTCAAACAGCAGCGAGTTGTTCCGTTTGCCGCCTATTTTAGTCCCCATTATCAACAAAATGGAGCAAACAAGCGATGGTGCACTCTCGAAAGAGTTATTTGGTAGCCTTTCAAGCATCGGACCCAATGTAGACAGTTCTGTGAGTTCCCTGAACAGTAGCAGACGTTCAAGTATTTCCAGCACAAGCAGTTCAGTTGAATGCGATTCGGAAGAGGAAGAAGAAGAAAAAGAAGATGTTGTGGTAGTCGTGCAGAAAACCGAAGAAGACGTCATTAAAGAAAAGTGAGGACTCTTGTATTCAATAAGTGTTGATTGATTTGTTTTTACATTTTGATCGTTTCACAGAAAATCTGTCGACGAGGTGTCTTGCACGGAGGTCGTTGAAAATAAGCCGCCGATAAATTCGAACGCGAGCGGCAGCGACACGGCCAGCAATTTATCGACTGCCTCCACTGCGACAATTCCAAATTCAAGCAGCGAAACCAGCAGCAGCAAGAATTCATCCAAGAGTTCGAGGAGTGTGAGGAGCGCCGCGAACATCCGGTCCGTGCAGGCGAAAGTAATTTCCAGGGCGGTGACCGCAAAGCCCAAGAAACAGACATCTCCGAACGCAGTCAATGTTGGAAACAGAGACAGAGAACAAGGTCAAATTTAACTGTTACTTAAAAATCGAGTTGAATGTATTTTTTTGCTTTTTGCAGGAGGTGATTATTTAATAGAAATTTGCGGACGTTATCTAAACGTGTACGGCCACGGTGCTTTGCGATTCATAGATAAACCTTGGAGTCATAGCAAAGCCAACGACGTTTACACGATCAATTTCAACTACGCCAATTTCAACGGCATCACGACGGTGCTCGGCAAGGTGAAGCAACGCTTTCCGAACGCTGAGAACTTCGTCTTTAAAGAAACGAATATACAATACCTCGGGCAGTTGAACGCCCTCGCTGAAATACAGGGCCTGTCGTCGCTCTTCATCGGCGAGGAGGGGAACCCCATCGCGACTAAAAACTGGAAGCCATATGCCACGTTTCGGCTTTCGCACTGGGGTCTCAAGGTTATCAACGGAACGGAGGTGAGTTCGACATTTTAATGAACGGAAAATATTCTTGAAATCGACCGAATCCGCCTTAAATTCTTTGTGACGTCAGCAATAAGATATGAAACCGATGGCTAACATAAGAGAGGTATGCTGAAAAATGTAAAAGTGTTTCCTATTCTTGACTTTAATTTAATAAAAAATAACTTCAATCTGCATGTAATTAGGTAACAGAGGATGACGTAAAAGCTGCGAACGAAGAGTACCAAAGCCTCAGCAACTTGGTATTGTGGTCTTTACCCGATGTGCTGCTACAACCGCTCTTGATTAGACTGCACATAGATGTCGGCCAAAATGAAAACAACGAGCAAGGCGCCAAGAAATGGTTACTCAACGCAGATCCAGCATTGAAGAGCGTCGTCAGCAAAGAAGCGTTGCAGTGGAAGAAAGGTTCAGTACCACAGGTAATGCAACCATTTTAGTCTGGAAGATGCGATCTTTCTCGCTTTCTTTTTAAGGAAGACATAGCAGCTCGCCAAAAGGCGAAGAATTACATCGGTAGCTGCATAATTGATCACATGTGCCACGCGGTAAATAAACTGCGCTTATTGGACGAAAAGTGGGCGACGATTTTACACGAAATAGTGCGCAACACGCTTTTGGATTACTCCCAGCTGGACATGTACATGAAAGAGAAGATGCAACAACTGAAATAGTTTCTCACAACTCGATACAAGCAATAAAAATTACACTTATCGTATGTACACTGCCATTTATGCCTGACATTAATATTATAGTGCACAGTATTATTAAAACTATAAGTACAAATTGTTTATTACGAAAATTAATAAATGTTAATAATCAAGATGTTGTTACCTGGTCTATTATTGCATGATAGAAAGCAAAAAAATAATAGATTTTTTTCTGCAAAATGGTAATGTTTAAATATGATTTACGGATTTTACAAAATTTTGAGCTTCCAAAAATTTTAAATGTCACTTGTAAAGTTGTATTTAAACAGTTACATTTTGGTGAAAAACAAACAAAAAAATAGTAGACAAAAAATAGATTCCTGTAATAATTATTACTCAAACTGATATTGATTAATGACGATCTCATAGATGACATTGAAAAAATTTAAAAGCTTTCATATTTAACAAGCTTAAGGCTTTGGTAAAATATGTGGATTTGCCTTTAATCAATGCCATTTTGAGAAATAATAATTACAGTAAGCTGTCTTTTGTCTAGTATTCTTTGCTTTCAACTGTACATTTTGAAGTTTCGTAAATGTTAATACCGTTACTAAAATATGATGGAATATGCGCAGGGAAGTACAAATAATAACCTACCTCCAAATTATACCTACATGAAATGTGTACAATTGGAAGCGAAACAAAATAGACAAAATGCAATTTCCTCAAAATGCCATAGATTAAAGACGAATTCACAGATTTTACCAAAGTTTTAAACTTGTTAATTTTGAAAGTTTTTAAAATCTTTAAATGTTATCTGTGAAGTTGTCTTTAATCACTACAATTTTTAGAAAGAATAATTGTAGGAAACTGTAATTTGTCTACTGTTTGCTTCCGACAGTACCTTGATTTGTTGACATCGCAATTTTTTTCTACATATTTGAAATAATTGAAGATTCAAACCATAGGCGGCGCTGCTCTAATTTAAACAAAACAGATGGTAACATTGATTCGGACAAGCGAGATTATAGGTTATGTTGATCATGTAGAGCGAAAGACACGTGCGGCTGCGTTTTTCGTACAATTATCACGTGAAACATCTAAATAAGCTTGCATAAAGCATTAGCTTCCATCAGTTCGTAGAAACGAGTACAAAGAAATGAGCTTCGCGGATAAAATCTCCGATTTATTAAGCACCACCCCCGCAAGCTTCGATCCCGACGAGGAAGACACCAACGCAAAACTCACCGAGAGGAACCCGGACGACTTAGAAAACGAAATCACAACGAGCGAGTACCGCAAGCGAAACGTCGATTTGTTGGAAGATGTTGACGTTAAATACGCTGGAAGGAGCAGCAGCCGCAAGAATTTGGCACAGCAGGACTGGGACAGTGATTCAGATGATATTCCTTCGAGTGAAAGTGACAACGGTAACAGCGCGCATTTAAAAGTGATTTAACAAGATTACAAGTTTTATAATTTCAGGCAGCACAGACTCCGAAGCAGGAGAAAACAGCGAAGCACTAACGAAGGCAGAACACAGCCTTACATCTGTTGATGGCATTATCCAAGTTCACAGTTCAGATACCTCAGGCGAGGTCAAAAAGGGGTTATGCGTGCGAAATCAGCTGAGTATATGGGAGAATCTGCTTGAAATCCGAATACAACTGCAGAAGTGTTTACAGACAGCCAATAAAATGCCGCGGGCATCAATTTTCAATGACATTAAAACCCAGTCAGGGGAAGCTTTCATTGGCAATGTGACCGAGACAAGAAAGAACTTAGCAAGCACTTTGGACAAGCTTCTCCTTCTGCAGAAGCTCCTGCTGAAGCAGCATCCGGAAACAAAAACAAACGATGATGAAGAAATTCAAAGTGACAGTGATGTCGCTGATGGAATTCCAAATACTTCAGAGGAAGAGCAAGAAGAAGAGAAAAGGGGAAGATCAAGAAAGAGACCTAGGCTCATGCACTACGAAAAAATAATTGCCGTCGACCATGAGAAATACAAGGCCTACCGAAATTCGGTCATCCAGAAGTGGCATGATAAGACGAGGATCGGTATAGCAACAACGAAAAGTGGCAACCCCACCCATTCCATCCTCGACCAGATTGAATACCACCTCGTTGAAGCAAAAGAGAAAATGTGTAAGCGAACACAGATGAAGAGGTCAGACTATGAAATCCTCGGGGAACCACGAACTGACGACGAGTACAACTCGGAAATATTCGACGACGACGACTTCTACCACCAACTGTTGAGAGAGCTCATAGAAGTTAAGTCGGCGGATGTGACTGACCCTGTTCAGTTGGGGCAGCAGTGGATCCGGTTGCAGAATCTGAGGAGCAAGATGAAGAGGAAAATCGACACGAGAGCCACGAAAGGGAGGAAGGTTCGGTACACGGTGCATGCGAAGCTGATTAATTTCACGGCCCCCATTCACGAGGGGAGCACGTGGACAGACGAAGCGAAAACAGAATTGTTTGGTTCCTTGTTTGGAAAGAGTCAGATGGATCTGCGCACCATGTGATTGTAAACTAGTTTTTCTTTTTTTTAAAATGTAGATCCCAAAAGATATCATAGTTTTTTTTTAATTAAAACATTTTATAATCAATATTGGTTTGTCTACACTAGTATTTTGTTTTCTTAAGAAAAACTGGCGATCGTTTTATTGATAAAAAAAAGAACAAGGCAAAACCAGAAATTTGTTTTGTGACGGACACGCGTCATTTTTTGTCAATGTGATCATTTCCATGAAACACTTCAGGTACCCATTTATTAAAAATGGGTCATGTACAATTAATTATGTCTTGAATGAATCCGTTTGTCGGAACTTATTTTCTGCGAAAATTTCCCGTTAAATTACCGAAGCTAAAACACGTTTAATTTTGATCGTCATCAACACGGTCAAAGTCGTACATATTTCGTCTACCGAACATGGGCGCACGGATTGGGATTGACAATTGCCCTTGTATGTATCCAACGCCCACTTCATACAGGCCTGATTCATTATGAGGAGGAATATCCCGACTTGTAAATTGATTAATCTGAAATGCGGTCCGGCACAGAAATTGCCATTTTAAGTTATATTTACGTTCTTATTAGTAATTGGAGCGCGTAGATTTTTACGGCTCAACAGCGAAACGCCTACGTTGCAGTCCTCGGAAATTGGATAATACCCTGAAGTCTGATATTCCTACGCGATGAGTCAGGCCTTTGTTCGCAGACGTTGGTGATGTAACCCATAATAATGCCCGTTCCGTGTGATGTAACGCAATAAATTATTGCCGACATAGCACTTCGTACCTGCAGTACACGCACGAATGAGCCGAAGCGCTTTAACCGAAATTTAATAAATTCGTCCCGATTTATTTGTTTCGCTTGACGATTGTAGAAACAAAAAAGTTATAACCTGCTTGTATAGGGTGCTACGAAATTCGAGTCTTTTTTAACAACCTAGATTTTCCTGTACAATAGATATCTGCGACTATTTAGAGTAATGCATTCGGCCTCTAGAAAGTTTATTCTGACACTTCTCTGTCTTTAAAATTGTGTTTTCCTAAAATTTAAGCAGAAAGAGTATCACAGGAATCTCACGCTAGCGAAAGAGACTCGGATATTTATTTTTGTCTAATTAAAAAAAAATGCAACTAAAAATACTCAGATTCGATTGCACCTGTGTACATAAATGCAATTATTTCTGTTTGATGACTTAAAAAACGGCCGAGCTAAGTACATACTTACGAAAAGTCTCTGTACCCTCAATATACAAAGCGAACATCAGTGATCGCAGGTCAACTTTATTGAGGGCGATTACTATTTGTCTTTTTTATAATTTGATAGCGCAAAGTGCAGTTCAGATGAATTATGTTCCCCGGCCGAAATAAGCCGCGGTTCGCGATCACTGCCCCAAATCCTAATTAAACCATTGCACGTTGCGATAACAGTCTATAACATGGAGGATCGAAATTTAAAAAAAATTAAAAGCGAGATTAGAGTCAGTCTGCGACCCCCGGGTCAAGCTGATACCTAACAAGAAGTTCGTCGCCGTACTCCAGTCGTGAATCGCAGACGTATTCTGAAAGTTCTCTTCTCTCATGCACACTTTTTCTTTAAAATAATTTTGTGGTGGAGTGCACGCAGACTTACACAATTTTAAAGGCCGGACCTGTTTGTACTTTTTGAGGTAGGTAAGTCGTAAATGTTTGCACCATTTCGACGACCGCGGAACAAAAAGCACAATGTGGAGAAGGGGGAGGGGATTCACCCTTTCGACATTCTTTTTCATCGGTTGTTTTGCATAATGATCTCGACGACAAGTAATCACGCCAGCTTGTCAATAAAAACTGTTATCTTGATTTATTGCTTTCGAGGTGTTTTGATTGGTCAAGAAAGCTCTGTAGATTTTTGATAAAATGTTAATGCATGTATTCATTTGTTCAAACATCAACAAGAATCGGAACGGTCTCTTAAGATATGAAAAATCAAATATTATGGCAGTTGGTTGCTGGTCCGTCGTAAAATAGAGTTGTGATAAATCTTCAATTGCCGCTCTCCTCTGTTTGTGTAGTATTGATGCCATGTTTACGTTGACAATATAGCCATCCTTATTTGATAGTAAGATTGTTGAAGAAAGAACAACAAAAACATAATTTTTGAAACGGCAACTAATACACACTTTTCCCGGGGGTAAAACAGATGAAGCGCGCGATTATCTGCAATTCATCTGTTCCCGGAATGAATGAGAGTTCGGTTTCGAGCTCGTCTACGGAGAGTGTACGTTCGCGACGTCATTTGTTTGAATTAGTTTTAAAAATAGGGTCAAGGCTTTTTATGCCTGCTTTAGTGTTTGTTTACTGTTGTGAAGAATCGTTTCTTAGCCATTCAGACTAGGAAAAAATAAACGATGGAAGAAAACGTTTAAAAAAATTGAGGGGTGAATGGATTCGAGAAGATGAAATTGAATTTAAAAAAGTGGAACTTAAGAAATTTAAAGACTAACTCCCAATTTCATAAAAATTATTTAATCACTGATTAATTTAACAGCGTGATTAAAGCCTGAGATTGGTTGGGTGAAACAATATAATTGGTTGTTTTAAATCTGTTGTTAACTTCGTCCAATGACGTTCCTTAATCAGAGAATTAAATTAATCGCTGATTAACATTTTTTTTTGTGAAACTCACCGTAAATGAATTAGTATGTTCGCTGTTTATAGCAGGTGTTCCACTTAAGACACTTTTTTTTTAATTTTAGAGAAAAAAAATCACGTAGCGCATATTTAAAAAATACTTTCTTGTATACAGCATGTTCCGTTTAGTCTTGTCGTTATATGTTGATGTCTGTTTAAAAAATTTTCAGCACTCTTCTTCGGCACTCAAAATAAATGATTCGAGTTTTGTAACCCCCACTGCAGATGAATTATATTAAACAAGGCGTTTCCTGTAGCATCGTCATAAATTATTAAGTCACGGTACCCAATAAAAAAATTACAATATAAACTTTAAAATAAACACGCACCGACATCAGTTGCAGGACGTTCGAGAGTCCTCAACAAAATTTTCATTTCTCGAAAATGTTTGGGCGAATTATTAGGGGAAAATCAACCCTCTTTAAATAAAATGTTTTAATTTCTCCTCTAAACGGTAACTAAAGAAAAAGTCCCACAGCTTTGTCGCTCTTAAGTAAAACGAGATGCGTTATAAATTGTAACGATGTCAAATTCTCTATTTCTTCCCGCGACCGGGTGATTCATTCTGTTTATAAAACAGAATTAATTTTGCTAATTAAACGCGCATCAATTAAAACTCTCCGGAATCCGCGCGGAGGGCGAGAAGCGAGCAGCAGCAACTGTTTCAAAACAACCAACGAGCGAAGAGATAAAGCTAATGAGAGATCAAGTTGGTCCGGGAAAAACACCGATCTGTGTTACGGCAAACAAGTGCCGATCTACTGGCGATAACTGGATGCGCGTGGGCGTCCGATGATGTAAATTTTATTTTGGTGGACGTCAAAGTTCAAATTCGGAAGAGATTTTGCTTCTTCTGAGAACACTTTATCAGCGCGTTCGTTTGCCGAAAAGAAGTCTCGCGGCAACCAGAACTTCTTCTCGTACAGTATCAACCATTTTGGTCTTCAAGTTGACAGTCTTGAGATAGTCAACTTCTAATTATCGAAATTCTTTATCGTGAATGTGGTGAATGGGAAGGACATGTCACCTGACGTAACAAATGAAAGGTATCGAGAAGGCGAATTCTTTTGTAACCGAAACGCCATATTGAAATACAAGATGGCCGACGTAAATTGAAAATATTCACAACCCCTTCGTGAGACGTATCAAATAGAAGTCCGCGAGAAGGCGAATTCGTTTGCTGCCGACAGACCAGCTTGAAATCCCAGGATGACCGATTTACATTGAAAATAGGCGTGTACAGTCACAGTGCGATGTAATGAAAGTCTGGAGGGGTAAACGGTCACTAAACGCGGTAGCTTCGCCCCTTCGAAATTGGCCGTTTACTCCTTCAGACTTTAATAATTACATTGCGTTGTGACTGTACATACGTCTGGTGTTAAATTCATGGCGTGAGATATCAAATGAAATGTTATAAAAAAGCGGAATTGAAGTACTGAAGAAAAATGACAAAGCCACGGCAATACTTCCCGGACAATCGTCTCTAATTGACATGGAAAATTATCTGCAAACACCAAATGGCGGATTTAAATTGTGGCGAATTAAAATATGGAAAGGTCGATTGCGGCAGCTCATTTGGCGTGGATCCAGGTAAATTAAGAGGCGGGTTTTATTGGACGCAATAGATGTTTCGTTCTTTCCTTCCGAGTTCACCGGCGACACCGAGGACACGCGACTTCGATTGATTATTATCTCTGACAGCGATAATAAGTTTCGTTTTTCCGACCTTGCGGCAGATGGAAAACAGCCGTTCTTTCCCCCAATCACGATACATCAACAGCAGAAGACGCGCATTTATTCGTCTTTGCGAACGCGTGCGGTCAAACCTCGCTCGCTTCGATAAACAACCAAACACAGCACAAGACGCGATAAATGACCACGATATTATTTAATGTCCCAAGATGACACTTTGACTTGAATTAATATTGTAGGGGGATGAACTTACATATTAACGTCCTGTTCGCATTGTTTATATGAATCACAGTACGCCAAGGTATTTCTGTAAGGAACTTGGAAATTGGAATTCCTTGTTCTTACAAACACAATGGGACATTTGTTATGTCCGGGACTGTACATTTCGCGGGCGCTTTGCTATAAAATGATATCTGTCAGTCGACGTTGACCAATCTCCGTGCATCGCAAATGACCTTTCCGTCTCATTAGAGTTGTTTATCGGTGTCAAGTGGAATCTATTCCTTGCTTAGCAATATACATTCACCGTGTGCAACGATTTGTACTCTTCCATGTTAAATTCGCGATTAAAAATCAAATGCAATTTTATATTGTTGTTTGTGTCCGAAAATTTCATAATCAAAACATCTTTCCCATTTCGAACGGCCTTTCAAGATTAGGTATCGGAAAGCAGATGTTGAAAAATTGGTAAAAAAAGGGAACGAACAGAAGGCGCGGAATAATTCGCACGAAATGGAAAAGGCGCACTTAAGTGAAGAGGGTGGTTTTATACGGACGTGAAACTCGGAGAACGAGGTCGTAAAGAGGCGCTCCTCGGAGAGAAACCACCCCTCATTGAATCCGTCCGGGGAATTTTAATGAATGGTGGTCGCTTTACGTTACGACGACTTTTACTGTGGTACACTACCGAGATTGCACCTGGTCTCTTTTAAAAACAAGAAGCGACGGAAAGAAGGTGGTATTTGAACAACCGTGCATCTCAGTCATTTTAATAAATTTTCTTTAATTTACCGAAAACTACGACGTCCCTGAAAGTAATAACAACAAACGTGTGAACAGAATACTAAAACAATATCGCGGAAAATGTTTGTGCCCACACTGAGACCTGAGACCTCATGGAATATCAAATGTGAACCCAATTTAATCTTTGCGCAAAAAAAATTGTAATTCGCGCAACCGGATATAGATTTGAAATGTAAACAAACTGGCATAATATGTAGATTGCGTTTGATGTGTAACTTAATAAAGAAACTCCCCGTACAATTGAAAATAATTTTAAGTTATGCAGAATACGACCCTGCGTAACTTTCGTTAATAAAGTTCTTTGATAAAACGTAGGTATATAAAATACTTCCTCGGAGCGCGCTAGGATACCTGTATAAGCATGCCAGAAATCTCTGTTGTAAGCAAAGCCCGGAAGTGACTCATACATTATTCGCGAACCGGCTCCTCCGCCATTGTGCTTGCAAGAAACAGTTAAAAATATTCCGTAAATTTCGCCGAAGAGGAAGGACTTCTTTCTGAATGTACGTATAGGTACGCTAGATATCATTTGCTTAATGGGATTATTTTTTTTTAAAACAAGAAGCAAGTTTTAATCAACAAATCTAAGTATGAAATAAACGTTTTCAGGCGCAACCATCATTTTCGATGGGATTCCGGCGCCTCTAACTCTCACACACAGAAGCATCCATATATCACATACAACACATATCAACCGTGGCACTACGCGAAACTGTAATTAGTGCCTTTCACTTAATTAACACGCGATTTTTCCGAACGCGAAAATCTTTTAATTTTAAAACAGAGCGCCCACCGCCGCCGCCATCAATTCGTGCGACCGTTTAATATACATACGGCGGTGCTTTTGAATTGAAATAAAAAACGTGATTACAGAGATTATCCCCTTTTTATTTTCCAAACAAATAGGGATGACCCGATACGATAAGTCAATGCGCGCCCTTTTTTTACTGCTTTCCACATTCTCAAATTTTCCAAGCAATATACTGATCAAAAACATTTCTTTCTCTTGGGATTTGCCATTTTCAAATAGACTAAGATTTTGTAAGCTCCTGATCAACGCACTTTGCGTCAACGTGCTGTTGAATTTTTATACAGATTTTATATTTCGTTCGATAAATTATAGGAGTAATTAGTAATTTTTTTTTAAATTATATTTTTTCTTAATTGCGCGTTAAAAACACGCAAGCGTGCCGCACGTCCCGTTGCACTTTGTCCGTGCGATTTCTCGCATTCGAAGCAGCGTCGCGACGCTTTCCGGCCACAGTCGACGCGTGTTTCGCGCGCCGCATATTTTCCGGCCTAAATCCGTCGAAGTGTGCAGCACTATGTGGTTTGATCTGGCTGTCGCGTCAGTGTGAAAACAGGGGTGAGTTTTGCGATCTTTTCGAAAAACCGAACGGAAAAAGTGGCAGCAATATTGTTTTTAAGCAATGAAAATCACAGTTCTGTTTTTTTTTAAGAGGACCGTTTAATTATATGTATTTTTTTTTTTTAATAAAACCAATTTTTCGGAGCTGGTGCCTACTTATGATCTTTTCAATAAAATATAATTCGAAGGCGACGAAATTAAAAATCTTGTTGCCATTTCTTTTGTGTATAATTTTGATTTCTGCAGCAAGCGCATCGTATCTGTGAAGACGCCATTTTCATTAACGGAAATAATCATTTCAGAAGAATCTGAGCTTTTTTTTTTTTAATTCGAACCTGGTTATGTGATAAATCGAGCAGAGAAAGAGCGCCTCGGCGGATTACAAAAGCTTCGATGTACAATAGGTCCTGTCCGCACACGCTTACATATGTGTCAGTTTACAAAGCGAAACATCCCTGCGAAAATGACAGGATGATGCATGTATGTGTTATCAGACAGAGACGGACCTTTAACTTTGAGGGTCCTGGACTAACATTCTCAGAGGGCCTGGCCTATCCAATTAACCCAAGTTTTTTGTATATCTATCTGACTAGTGGGATTTATCACTTTAGAGGCAATCCAATTTTGAGCCCCCTCACTAAATAGCACTCCGATTTAGGGTTGCTAAATTCTGATTTTCTCAAATCGGGACTCTGTCAATAACAACACTCGCCAACCACTTAAAATTATAACTGTAGACTGTACTCATAAGAGTCTATGTGTATTCGAAAAACAAATTTAATATTTTCTTATAGATCCAAACTGCAAAATTGTACAATTAATTACAATTCGAAAGGCAACGTTGCCATTAACTGACATCACTTCACTTTTCTGAAAATAGTAACAGATTACGGTGCTTATGCTGTAGCTGTGTAGCTGTGTGTTTAGACATAATTGGGATTGGGAGGTTTCGAGAAGGATTGCCAACCTATAAGTTTCTTAAATCGGGACATTGTTTTTGAAAAATTCTCGTCATGTCCAAAAAAGTGGGACTTCTTAGATCTTTATTAAAAGAATTTTTTTAATAGTTTGATTCAACGGGGCCCTGGGTTGTTGTAAATCCGTCCCTGTTATCAGTTATGCCGACCGCCCCGGGTCGCACACACATAATAGATTCTTGTCGGCGTTCGCGAACGCGAAGAGGCGCCTTCCGCGAGACACACGATCGAACCCGCTTATTAGATCGAAACGTCCGTGTTTTCGCAATTTTCCTCGCGCGCGAATCCATCAAAACACATAAATACCAGGAGGACTCATTCATCAAACGGGGTTGGCATCGATTGCGTGCGATTTTAATAAAAGTTCGACGAGAATAATTTCCCCGTCGATGAGAAAGAGAGAGAAAGAAAGAAAAAAAGCAGAAACAATTGAATTATTCGATGATAACAAATGATAGACGCAAGCGATTTTATAAGGGCGGCGGACAACGTACTTAATCTTTTCAGTACAGGGTGTTTCAAGATTCTGAGCGCGAATTGCATTAAATACTTGAATCGAGCTTGAATCAAGCTATATCACCTTGTGATATTACAACAGCGGATACACAGTGGTTTCTCGAAAGAAACGAAGTTTAAAAATTAATGTTTCATTAACCGTTTACAAATATCTCAAGTTCCCTGTACCCTGTACATTTTTCACTCATCACTTTCAACTCAACGTTACTTGCGTAGGTTGGGCGGCGCGTAAATTTCAGTGGAGCTGATGGGGCCCGCGATTTTACGGCGCTCAAAAATATAAGCTTGCTTGATCTGGTTTATCGATGTCCATCGAGATTTACGCTTTCGAATCTGTAAGGCCCATAAAACGCGAGTCGGAAATTCTATTTTAAAAAGAACGAAAAAATATACAAGTGTCACAGTGTTTGCCGAAGCACAATGCGCCGCCGCGCCGCTAAAATTATTAAATTTCAAACAAGTTAAGCTCAAGATCAAGGTTTATTATTTTAATTATTTTTTTAATTCACAGGAAGAGATTTCATTTAAAAACTAAATTGAAAACCGGTCGCCCCAATTTATTCATTTGTTTAAATTACAAATTAAATTATACGAACGCGTCCGTCCGATTTACATCTATGTAAAATATATGTATACATATATTTATCGACGGTCGTAACTAAGCCGCAACGCAAAATAAAATTATTACAAAACGGCGGATGAAACTGATTCGTCGTTGTTTTATGTACCGGGCGCCCGACCAAAAATCATTGTTTCGTGACAATATAAAACATGACGTACTACTATTATTATTATTAATAATAATAATAAAATCTGGCATCACCTAACCACAACAATGAATCAAAGAAAACACGCTATGACAAATTACGACCAGCTAAGTTAGGTAATCTTTCGATAATAATTATATTCGAAAAATTGGAGAACTTGCGGTCACCAATGAACCAAATAATTTAGAACTCCAGAAATCCGAATATGCAATCAAGAGTAAAGCCAGGCCACCCCAGGTCTTCTTTGCGTAGTGACCTGAATTTCCGACGCTCTTTTGTCATATTGTTCGAGATGAATTTGTGCTAATGCTGCGGGCGAAGCGTCAATGGCTAATGGCGACCTCGTGTTTATTCAAGTCCATTGTTTGAATAGGCCGCCCGCATGAGCTTAGTCGAGAGCATTGATTAAAAAAAAGCACAACGACTTTTAAAAATGTACCAATCAAGAAAAAAATCACTTACAGGCGCAGGAGGGTTATTGGATAATTATTTGAAACATCGATCGGCGGGATATTTATTAAAAATAGATTTATTTATAATAAATTATTTATCCTGCAGAAACTATCAAACACATAGCAAAACATCGAAACTAGATGGTTGGCAACAAAATTCGCTAATATCTTGATGTAAAATGGCCAACCGTATGGTCTCTCTGTATAATTTTTGTGATATTTCGCTTATTTCATACTTTTGCTTTTGATTCTGTTTGTATAATACGTACCTGTACATGCACAAAGCTTAGCTGTTTTATTAGAATTAATTTGTTTGTTGCCTCTGGGTGTCATTTTATCGTTGTACTAAGTTTACTCTTTTTATTTATTTTTATATTGTGAAAAAGCTAACGATCTGCTTGGCGAAACTTCAAAGATAAGGTAAATAAAAATTATACTTTTAGCATTAAACTTGATTTGATAAATACCTTGACACGACGTAACATGAGACTTCGAATACCTTACAGAGTTAGTATTTTGATACTATTTTACGGGGGACTTACTTTTTATATCAACATAATGCAACAGGAGGTGGCTTCTTGATTGTGAACAAATTATGTTAGGCTTATGTTGTAGAGCTGAGGTACATTTCAAGATTTGTGCATGCCGTGGCCAAGGTACATGTCAAGATACCCGTGTTTAGATATGATCAGGCAAGGGATGTTTCGGATAGGGTTGCCAACATCATCAAGTTCTTCTCAATAATTACTTGTGACTTCTGACGTCAGTAACGCGAAGATTTAATTAATAGGAAGCTGAGAGAGAAGAGCCAAAAGCCATCCTGCTCTTCGGCATTCGAGAACGGCGCGGCGGCGGCGGCGTCAAGTGAGGTTTGCCGTTCCGCGTCAATATTGACGAGTCATTCTATGCAACCGTAGATAAATGGAAAGCTGCAGCCGCTTTGATTTTATTTCCTCGTCGGCGGTCAACAAGGCTTAACCGCGTAAATCAATGTTGGGTCAACGCGAAAAGAAATAATTCATTGTCTAGCACAGAATCTATCAATATCAATGTTTAACAAAATTTTTCAGTTTTACGCGCAGTGAATGTAGACAAGGCGGTCAGGACAATGGTATACAAAAATAAAACGCTTGTTTCTTTCACGTGTCTCCGATTGAAGTGTATTAGCTAAGTAACTCTATGTGCAGATACAGGGTGATACAATGCTTACTCTTTGCCATTTAGGAAATCATCAGGAACATCGAGTTACATTGAACACGGCGAGATGCAAATTCGAATGATTTTTCCTGCACAATGAGATCCCAATGACATGGTAAATCGAGTTACAGGCGGTGTCTGAGCGCAAACAGAAACAGATATGATAGCTTTGGTGCTTCCCCGGCGCGCGAAAATTAGATAAACCGTGCAGTAAATCGGAAGACAGGGTCGAACTAATGTCGCGCGAGTAACACGATTTACGCCGAATTTGTTTGTTAATGCACGTGACGCCGCAGACCTCGTCGCAGTCGTCGTTTTTAGATCCGCAGGAGCAAATACATGAGGCTCCTCCATTGTTTGTCACTTCTGTTTACATTCCGGACAATACACGGTCGCAGTGTCGAGTCGGAATCAAATCTCCTCACAAATTGGGGGGCGTAAATTAAACGAGATTGATTCTAATTGTCGCGTGTTCTCCCCAAGTTGCTCCATCTCTTTAGAATAAAGGCATGTAATTAATTATATAGGGTGTTACTAAATCTAAGTCTTTTTTGAACTAGCCGTTCCGTTGGGGTGCGGTCTAATATTTTAGAGAAAAACATGATTTGCTCCACAAGTTATTTACATTTTCGTCGAATGTACTAATCAACTAGCAACTGAATCTAACGCGGGAAATTTCGTGAACCTTCCTCACAGAAGCGAACGCGTATTACCTACGTAGCTTGAAATACGATCCGCCCTAATAATTCCAGCATTAAAAAGAAAATTGTGTCTTTTATATGTGCATGCCGTAATACGTTAGTTCCGCTTTGAAGTGGTCCGCTTTTAATTATTTGCCCGCCCTGGCATGGAATTCTACGCCGGGAAGCTTTTTTTTTGCCCCTGCGGTTTCTATATTGCAAACCATTTGATCCAATAACACAAAGCCCAAACGGTATTGGCCACATATAGTTGCGCCTAATTTCGCTGTGAATTCAGGAATTTATCTACGAAATCTCGATCATTTTAGAATAAATGAATGTAATTAATTATATAGGATTGTACTCAATCTAAGAATTTTTTTAATTGCAAGTTTTCCGTCGGGATGCGGTCTTGTATTTTAGAGAAAAAAACGTACAAGTGAGAGCTTCACTGTGAAACATGAAAAATCTTTTTTTGCATAGAGAGCATTACGTTTAATTCTTATAATTCTCGAGTAAGCATTGGCACTCAAACAATCGAACATAAAAACTAAATTGTTTTAAGGCATCACTGCGATTGAATTTAGTCATGCTAAAAACTTACAGTTTTAAAAAAGATTCAGATTTGTAACACACCGTACAGACACATTAAAATGAAACGTCTTCAGTGGAATATCTTATGGGTGTAATCCGCTGACGAGTACGTCGTTGAGCTTCGTGGGCGCTATTTCGCAACTAATCTAACGTAATTACAGCCGAAGGGGATAATATCTTCCAAATTGCTAATTACCGACCCTCAATTCCATACTTAAGCGAATCATCTGCGATCAAGATGTAGAGCACCCGCAAATCTCTGTGTAATTTTTAATTACCCCGACCTTTTCTTCAGCGATCAAACTGCTCCCTTCCCCCTAGGAGATCTTTTCTTTGAGGTTTCTAAACAACAGGTGCCCACCTCAACTCAGATAAACGTCGTTTCCGTTCGTACGAACAGGTAAGCGTGACTGTATTTTTTAACCTGACTACTAATGGGAGTACACAAGAGACAAAGTGGGAGGTCGAAATCCCAATTCAAACTTACTTGTTCGTGCCAACGGAAATGATCTGATCTGAGGTAAGATTTGTAGCAAAAGGAACAGCTAATGTCCTAAATAAACGAAAAGAGTAACAAATATATTTGCACAGATCGACCACAAGCCGTGCGCAAAAAAAAATTAACGAAAGGTAGATGCCGCGCACCGGCGGCATAAATCTAAACTTAAGAGGTGTTTAAGGACTAAACGCTCTAAGTTTTATCAAGCGTTCGCCATATAACGTTGCGTTATAGCAACGGCGACGCAATAAATTTGCCACTCTGCTTGTTTCTTTGATGATTAATAAGCGTGCCAGAAATAATAAATTAAAATCGATTCGAAATTTCAGACGTTTTATTTTCGAAATAACTACGAAGAAGATGAAGGATAGGTATTCATTACCAGTTCCCGGCGCGGCGCCTCCGCCATTTTTAATTCAGAATAAACAGATAGGATTAGATACCAAAATAAGCCAGGAACGACTTTTTTTAGCCAGTAGAGGGCGCATTTCCGTCCATGTTTTTTAGATGTTTACATGTTTTTTGTCTCATTTTTTTTCAATGACACTAGACTACTTTTACGCGGAGTTTCACATTTCACATTTTCAAAACTTCAATTCACTTTCAAAGTCACAATTAATTATTACATGCAATTTCGATCTTCGTTTCGGCACTGTAACAAACAATTAACAACGTTTGCTGTTTGTCATTGGTAGCATTTTGATTAAAACTAGTTTTTAAAATCTTCAGTTAATTCTGCATTGTTAATGAAACCATTACAGAAAGTTCTTTTTGCAATATAAGAATTTGTTAGAGTCGCAAGAGGTGCAACTCGGAAAATTTTCTGCGATAATTAAGGACGCTTCTCCCGTTTATTCGCCCGGAAATTTCGCGACGTCATAAATTTCGCATTCGGAGGTAACGAGATACAAATGATCCGCCTCGGATTCCACGGAGAATAAAAGTGCAATTTCATCTTGTTTTTGAACGGATTAAAAAAGCGCTGCTCTTATTTAAAAAAAAAGTTCATTTTTACATCCGGACGTGTTATATTTCTTACGTCGCGGTTGGAAACTTTTGCTGCTGCAGATGAAAGAGATCAAAGTGCGGCAGGGACGTGATCGTTTGAAAGATGGCAAAGGTGCACACTGAAAGTTAGAAAATAGCGAGAATTTTCGTTGTTCTTGTTTGGTGTGACTCCTTGAGCCTGGGAGGGTTAAGAAATTTAGGAACGCGAAATTTGTTGGAAAATCTAAAGAAGACACCCCCTTTGATGAATACTTAATCGAGGGGCGCGTATACTAACCGACCATTAAGCAAACTGAGATTAAATTTCGTCCGCCTCGTTTAGAACGTTTTAAGTGCTCGGATTTTAATTCGATTTTCGATAATCAATTATTTACAGCGGTGGATCTATTTATTCGGGTGAAACTGGTGAGAGAAAAGGCATTTCGTATTAAACGTAGAAATTAATAATTATAAATTGCCAGCAACAATATCAGTCTCTACCTTAGACTTATGAGATGGGGTAATTAATTGCAAAGTTTTGCGAACTTTCAACTGTCATAAAATCAATCACCACCGAGTATTATTCATCTTCGTCGTAGTTCGTAACGATGACAAACGCCTGCCCTTACGGGGATGGGTCAGCAGACCTCAACGATATCTCGTTATTAGCGGTCCATTAATTCCATTTTAACTAAAATATTCCCGGATGGAATTCGGGATAATTTACGTGCCAGATAGGACGGTGTCTGCATTATGTGGAGCCGTGCACCGCTTATGCAAATGACGGCGAAATTTGCAAATTGTCGACCGTGTGATTTTCCCGCAAACACATACAACATTCACCGCGCCACTTATAAACAGAGAGGGGGCGGTAATTAACCGAGTTAAATTATCATATCATCGCACACGAGCGCTAGAATTATTAAACAGGGTATCACTATCCTTTAGACGTTTATTGATATTCGATTTTCCGACGACAATTTCAAAATAAAAAAAATCCCGAAGTGATCTTTAAAATAGTAGCTAGCTTACGTTAGTCGGTTCGTTTAATGTTTTCCTGTAAGCACCACACCATACTCCTATGGATAGTAGATTATATTGTCTTGTGACAAAACAAGGAATTTTATTATCATATTACCTACAAAAAACTCCGCCGCGAAAAGGAGAGCGCAGTAATAAGGTATAATAAATCACATCCGAAACAAAGGCAATAAAATCGCACATTTATTAAATCACCAACATCAGCGAATACCCCAAGTCCGGCTGTGATCGCGCTAAATTTCTTTTTCAGATCTGTCCGGCTAAAATCAATAAATACATAACATTCAACGACCTCCTAGTTAGCCGAGCATATTATAAAAACTTACAAACAACAAATTTCCTCATCGCATTTCACAAATTCGAATTTTTAAATGTAAGCTAAGCAAGGTTCGCCTGTAAAAATAGAGCTTTTTATGTGCACTAAGCGAATTACTGCGAGCCATTTTTTACTTGCCCGTGACCGCTCTGCAATCGCAATGGAAAATACGCACAAACGATCACCGAAATTTTATATAGGGAAAAATTTTAAACCGCTGAACTAAAATGCTCGGGAAACTATTTACGTTAATGTCAGGACAATCCCGAATTTACACAAATCGGCCCCAAAAACGTTGACAATTTAATTTCTAAAATCAAATAAAATTCAAAAACTTAGAATTTCTGATTACACAAATAGACCATTTTGTCCACTGACCAGCCAGTAATGAAGAATATACACGAGAATGATCACTAAAATTTTCTGCAAGCCCCAACAAAATATTTTCTCTGTCATCATCGCCCCGACAGCTGACTGATGATTTTATCTTGATTAACGCTAGATTAACGTCGGCGTTCGAATTTTATACCTAAAGCGGACATACAGGGCGTAATCTAGCTATCAGACACAGGGCAAACACGATTAATTTGTAATACGTGAATATAAGCGGAGTGTTACTGGATTCCGATAAAAAAAAAAAACAAGTGGCCCACAATCGAGCGAGCGTGACGAATATATGACGTCATTTACAACGAAATTTCTCTAGGCCTTTAGGCATAAACGTATGACGGCACGAAAAAGGGATTTTAAGTTTTAATTAATCAATTTTCTCAACGTTTGTAATAAAAAATGTAAATAAAATTGTCCATGAAGGAAGGGGTATGTGTATTTAATAGATTTTACCACAAAACATTCAACATTTTTTTAATTAAATATTCAATATTTCAACAATATAAATTTACATACTTGACAGTTACCCTTTTACTATGACGTCACAGATGAATTGTGTCTAGAGGCCCGGATTAAATATTTAATAGATGTGCGCTTTATACGTGTCGACAAAAGAATAGTGAGAAAAGTGCGAGGTCTGATGTGATATAACGCAAGAGAATTTCGTTTTTTAAAGAACGATGTGGCGAACAATGCAGTACCTATCCGATTTCCACTTTTTTAGAACCACAACGCCTTACATAATATATGGCCTCCGTCACACCGCAAAAGTTCCGGCCAAAGTTCCGAGACATAAATCAAACGTTCCCATCGACTAACTCGTTTAAATATTCTATTACGTGGAGAATCCGGGATCGTGACGGGAATCGCCTCCGGATTGCGATTTGAACGGCGAATTCAAAGTGCAAGGCAGCGAATTAGATTGATCAGGGAAAATTAAAACAAACGCCGGGAACACGTCTTGAAAGAAAAATTATCGCTTCATTTGATTCTACAGGGTGGTGTAGCACTTTAGGTCTTAATTGAAACCCAGGAAAATTTCTACCTACCCGAATAGAAACAAGATTTGTGCTGAGGAAATTAACTCACAGCACAGCCAGCAGCTTCAGTCGCGGGTGTTACTTACACGTGAAAATAAACAACGGAAATCATAGATTTATTGCCGGGATATTCCGTGATGTACGCAAAAAAAGCTGTTTGCGAATTGCACCACAAAACTAAATCGAAGCATCGGATGCAATTTATGTTATAAAAATCCAATTATTTTGCGACGAAGGCGATGATAAAGACTTATTTTCAACATAATAAAAGCAGACGAGAAAATATACCACGAGACGTTCAGAAACGCATTACGCACCATACCTATGTCTCCGGACAATTATTGCACCCTTGAAAATAAATGCAATGCAAAATTCAATTTACAGGTGTTTCTTAGAAAGCGGTTTCTCAAACCGTAACAAAATAAAGTGTGTTTGTAAACATAAAATGTGTATATTTATTATTAGTTAATGAACCAGCCAAGTCCCGTACGTAAATATTTCAGAACTTCAATAAAAGGGGCATTTGTCAAAACATTCGAGTTTCTGTCGCACTACTCAATCAACTTTGCATAAGATAATACAGGTTCCAGACCAGACGCTTTGTGTCGCTTTCTTCTTTATCTTGTGAAAGATCCGCAATTCCGGCGAGCGCTTTCAAACTTTCCGGCCGGCATTCTCCTAATCCGATAGACCTTCACGAGTAACCGTCGAAACGGATTTGCTTGTTTCGAGATGCGGGTGGTCTTCTACGACGTCTGCATTGTTTGCAACTTCTTCATAATATTAATGCCCTTGTTGAGACTCGTTACGGTGGCGGCGTTCGCGTTAAGTTTACTTGTAAAACGCGGTTACTGCGTGAATTTATTGCCAGGCGTCAGGTGTTCGTCTTCTTGTAATACCTTGTAAATCGCCCGCGGTTGTTCATTCTTCCTCGCTAATTAACACGGTGTCTGGACATTTCGCATGCCGTACGTACAGAAACATCCCCTGACAAAAGTAAAACCGTCATGGCGAAGGCGGTTTATCCCCGGCATGATTATCTCCGGTGCATTCTTCGGTGCCGCCATCATAAATTACAGCGACGGAAACAGAAACGCATTACCCCCGTTGACAAGATGCTCAGAGCGTGGAAGGTGGCGGCGATGTTTCCATTTCGAACGCGAACGCAAAGAATAATTCATTTCGTTCGCATGTTAACTTCCAAAGACCGCATGCAACGAAATGATCTAAGTCGTGCATTTTTCTGTAAACAAGAACCGCGATCAGGTGACCTTATTTATTGCTGTGTTTACCAGCAGTCTGGTCGATTAATCAGAATTCGCTCGCCTCCTTATCGCTGCGGTTGATACGCGAACTCGGAGAATGCTAATGATTCATGCAAGGAACGACTTTGATTTCTGCAAGCGGATTTGGAAGAATCATCACAAATGTCGAAATTCGGAAAAACTTGTCGGATAATTAAAGAACTTAAAACGCTGCACTTTCTATTAAGAACGTAAAGATAATTTAAAATTATTAATTTATCTTGCTGTACAGCAATTCAGATGAATCATTTTTTTTTCAAGTCGAGGTATTCTCCCACCTAGTGAATTAGACCTGTATGAAGTGGGCCTTCGTCACATCAATCGCTAATGTATACCAGAAGGCATCACCTCCGATGTGAAGAACATGAGATAAAATTTTATTAAATCAGTAAACCCAAACAACGATACTGGAAACAACTTTTCAGTCGGGAGCCATTGTAGGTACTCTCTTTTTTTACTGAATTATTGTTGTATGTAGAGAACTAACTGTCTTTGTCATCAGTGTTTTCGAAGCGTGGAGTATATTTTGAAGCCCGTAACAAAAAGAACGCGCCCAATTTTGTCTAATTAGAGCGTTCGCCGGCCCTCAGGTTGACAAAGTCATCATTAGCGTCTTTAATCGAGTTAGTACAGTTAGAGCAATTGCAAAAGTTTAAAAGATTCAATGCCTTCGATTTTGTTAGTCTCTCTTAGACACGTAGGTGTCTTTTTTTTTGGTTGACGACAATCACGTTGGTTAAATTGAAAATGATGCGCAAGAGTTAGTCGGTAAATGTAGGTATGTACGTTTAGGGTAAAATACAGAATAAGTAGTACTTAAACGGACCAATTTAATAGCCATTCGGTGCGTTTTTAATTGCAAAATTAACGAAAAACTAGATAATAATCCGCAACTTAATAAGTAAACAAACGCTCGAATTTATCGCGCGTCTTTAACCTCCCGGCGTTGACCGTAAACCCGGGCTCTTTCGAAACAGCGCTCTCGGATTCGAAGATTAAATATTTACACTTTGGAAGGCGACGTCCATTTCAGAAGGGAGAAAAGAAATCTTGATCGCACTTGGGGGGCTACAACGTGCGAATTTAAATCTGACGTTGTTCGTTTTTTCAGAATTGCCGGAGAGAATGAACGCATCCGCATCTTCCTGAATGCACAGGTGACCTTTTGGCAGGAATGACGATGGAACAGAACGAGAAAATCCCTGATCATCGTGATCTGGTCGACTGGTCGGTGACTTCGAACGACACCAACGCCACTCACCACCTACCGCTCGATATGCGCTTTAATGATGGCCACGTCGTCTCCATAATCGTCTACAGCATCTTGATGGTGTTTTCGACAATCGGAAACGTTACAGTTCTCGTATTAATCATACGCCGCCGGAAGAAGACATCCTCGCGGATCACCACGACGCTAATGCACCTCGCCATTGCCGATTTATTGGTGAGCAATTTTACATACACGAAGCAGCTGCGATCGACATATTAGATGATCTTTTCTTTTCTTTTCGGTTTTGTCCTATAGAATCGAGTGAAAAATAATTTCCCACAGTTTAGGGATCTTGCAAAGTCAACATTAATCGGTATCTGCCTACAGGAAGCGGAAGAGCTAAAAACCAACGAATTAAATGCAAATGCTGAGTGGTAATTTAGTCCGTCCAGAGTGTTTATCGTAATCGGGTTCCAATGTAAACTGAACGCTAACGAGCGAATACTAGCGCCGCGAAAATTAATATTACGCCCTTTGATTTCCATAAGCAAATTAGTTAGCGCATTTTCGGAATCAATTCACACAGGCTTTCGATATCATTAGGAATGCACAATCAGTTCGATTTGCATCATATTTCAGAAAATAAACTCAAACGTGCGCAGAAAACCGGTAAGAAATTTCAACCGGCTGCAATAACGGTTCTAATTTCAGAGAAACGTAATTTCAGCCGCGTTGCCGAATTCGTTTTTATTGCTAGTTCCTAATTCCTACCGTATGAAAGAATCGGTTTGTTGATCGATGAATGAGTCAGGGAGCTGATTAGTTCATCGATGACTTCACAGATGAGTTCACCGATTAGTCCAACTCATCAATTGACTAATCGGTGAGCTCAGCGATGGACTAATCGATGAGCTCATCAATTGACTAATCGATGAACTCATCGATGGATTCATCGATGAACTCATCGATGAACTCATTGATGAGCTCACCGATGAACTCATCGATGGATTCATCGATGAACTCATCGATGAGCTCACCGATGAACTCACCGATGAACTCATCGATGGATTCATCGATGAACTCATCGATGAACTCATCGATGAGCTCACCGATGAACTCACCGATGAACTCATCGATGAACTCATCGATGGGCTCACCGATGAACTCATCGATGAACTCATCGATGAACTCATCGATGAGCTCATCGATGAACTCACCGATGAACTCATCGATGGATTCATCGATGAACTCACCGATGAACTCATCGATGGATTCATCGATGAGTTCATCGGTGAGCTCATCGATGAGTTCATCGATGAGTTCATCGGTGAGTTCATCGATGAGCTCATCGATGAGTTCATCGATGAGTTCATCGATGAGTTCATCGATGAATCCATCGATGAATCCATCGGTGAGTTCATCGGTGAGCTCATCGATGAGTTCATCGATGAGTTCATCGATGAGTTCATCGATGAATCCATCGATGAGTTCATCGGTGAGTTCATCGGTGAGCTCATCGATGAGTTCATCGATGAGTTCATCGATGAATCCATCGATGAGTTCATCGGTGAGTTCATCGGTGAGCTCATCGATGAGTTCATCGATGAGTTCATCGATGAATCCATCGATGAGTTCATCGGTGAGTTCATCGGTGAGCTCATCGATGAGTTCATCGATGAGTTCATCGGTGAGCTCATCGATGAGTTCATCGATGAGTTCATCGATGAATCCATCGATGAGTTCATCGATTAGTCAATTGATGAGTTCACCGATGAGCTCACCGATTACTTCATCGATGAGCTCACCGATTACTTCATCGATGAGTTCACCGATGAGCTCACCGCTTAGTCCATCGCTGAGCTCACCGATTAGTCAATTGATGAGTTCACCGATGAGCTCACCGATTAGTCCATCGCTGAGCTCACCGATTAGAGAATTCAGTTTCAGTTTTCTTTTAAAATCCAAATTGACATGTTTATTAACGCCGGCATCTGCTGTACCCACCATAAAACTAAATAAATTAATTGTATAGGCATTAATTTCAAGGGGAATGGGGGATCTCGCCCTTGCCCTGCCCTTTCATGCGCCCGAAATCCATCCTAAATATCTCCAAGGTGGCGGCGAAATCATAGGAGGGCGACGAAAATTCTTCCTCACCCTCGCAAATTCGAATTAATTAGGCAAAGTTCCCGGTAGGCCCGCTCCGAGTTTAACCGCCGCCGTTTTACAACGTGTCTGCGGTGTGTCTCACAAGTGATAATAATTTCTAAGAGAGCGACGACACCCCCGCGTGTAATGGTTATAAAATGGTTCTCGCCTCGTTGGATGTAAATGATGAGTTACATCACCGCATTAAAATTCCGAGGGTCTCAAAAACTCTTGCATTTAGAACAGCGGAAGAAAAAGAGCGGGTTTCACAACAACAAACGAAAAAGTTAATCGCCGGATAAGGATTTTATTGCGGAGCTGGTGCTTTCTGAGAGATAATTCGCGGTGGTAAATAAAAACAGGAACGTAGCCGTTGGGTTTGCCGAGGCATGTGCGAGTCTCATGCGTGAACTTTACACCGTGTCCACGAAATTATCGAAGGCAGCGCACACGAGCCTGACAAATTGCGAATTATTAAATTTAGAGAGAATATCGCTCCGCTTGAATAATGATTAATAAAAAAAAGAAATGCCGCGATGTTTTCATTTGTTAGATTTCACGCAAACAAATTTTACTTTATTGATATTTAATTATGTAAGCTTGGTTTTTGGGGGTGCAAGATGAAACATCGCATGGGGCCGATATGAAATTTCCATTAAGGGCGAGCACAAGCTCGCAGATTTTAATAATTCGCGCCGGAGTAATTTGCATAGAGCTTCACCTGACTTGTTAAATTACACGATAAGAAGATATAAAGCCCCAAACTTTTTTCAGGAGGAACAAAGCTTGAAAAATGAGACTTCGGAGGGTGCATAAATCAGAACGTTAATTTAGACTTTTCCTGCATGCTCTTGATTCATTCACCGAATTTATCGCAAAGTAATTATTAAAAAAAAGATTTGCTTGTTTTTAGTGGTACGCCATGTATTCAAAAAAAATAAAAATCAAAATTTTAATGTACACTTGATACGGGTTTGTCTATAAAAAGTTTAATGACTTTAGCAAATCCGTTTTTCAACCATCGCGACAGACTAATTCGGTTTCTGCGTAATCCGACAGCCCGAGTAACCGCGGCCAACAAAATGGCGCCCCGACGACTCCCAAAGCTGGCTGATTTTTTGTCATTCTTGAAGTTAACAAGCCTGTTATGAGTTATGAGAAACGCTCAACGTTTTTACATACCTACCTAACCTTTTACCAAGTTCACGTCAATATAAATTACAGGCCAGGCCCGAATCTAGATTTTTGATGGCTCTACACTGTTGAAAAACGTGTGATTTGCGGAACGGTGTAAAAATTAACATGGGTTTAGTATGAAAATTCTTAAATATTCACACGAAAATGCATTAATTTAAAAAATTCGGTGTAGACCGCAAATATAACACGTTGATTATTTAGTTTCTACCAATATTATTATTAAAAAAAATATTGCAAATCGTTTTTGATTTCAGTGGATTTCTCAAGCATCCTCTGTACAGCTGTTTCGGCCCTATTTGGAGCCTCATCAGTAGAAGCGTAGCTCGAGATTTCCACTGTTACTTAAAACTTTTCGTTATCATTTTAAAACTACACGGACCGAGATCTAAAGAAATCAGTTTGAAGACACACTGTTCAAATTAAAACTTTAAGTATTACAAACTAAATAATACAGAAAAGAAAACTGTATTACCTGCAATGCTACTATATCCATTATTTTATTATTTTCGAAATTTCAATAACTATAATAATGAACTTTATAGCTTGGTATACCATCTAAACACGCTTTATTTACTTATTAATTATTTTGGAATCTCTTGACAAACTGGCCGTCAACTCGTGCGCCGTGCGTACTTATTGGTAAATACTTTAATTTAATTTACCATTAATGGCGAATTTAGACGCCAGCCAATTTGTTTCTGATTAATTAAATTTCCATGTCGCACCCGACAATTTTAGGACCTGATTACGATTTGTTCCTTCGTGATTTGGCTGTGCCGGCGAAATTTCTTTTGTGTACCTATACCATGCGCTTTATTACATTTTCAGGAATTAATAATAAGAAAGTTATTCGCGATCGAAAAGTCTCGTTCTCGGATGAATTCACCACGTCGAGAGTTTAATTAAGAAGACGGTTTTTGGCAACATGAAGTTTCATTTGACTAATTTTCGTCTTTTAAACTTCCTTCCAATTTGCTTTCAGGTGACCTTTCTCATGATGCCGCTCGAGATCGGATGGGCTTACACGGTCTCGTGGAAGGCGGGCGACGCCATGTGCAGGATAATGGCGTTCTTCAGGATGTTCGGACTTTGTCTGTCCAGTTTCATACTTGTCTGCATCAGCCTAGACAGGTACGTAATACTTTTTTCTTTAATTTGAAAAGTGGAAGTTGTCTTTTGCGTGGGTGCGCTTTTAATTGAAGAGAACTTGCGAACTTGTGCAAATTCTTCGCCGCCGAAAGTTTAATAACGTCACCGCAGGCCCGCGGCTAAAAAGCGGTTCTCCAGAAATTTATGCCTCCGACATCCTCCGGGCAAGAACCGAGGACAAAGCACCACCGCCAATCGATTATAGCTTAGAAGAAATTCATTTTCAAGCACTTATATTTCAAAAGACGAATTCGAATATTATTTTCCGTTTGTTATAGATATTATGCCGTACTGAAACCCCTCCACCTGACCGGGGTAGATCGCAGGGGAAAATTTATGTTGAGCGCTGCCTGGATCGGAGCTGCCATCTGCAGCATGCCCCAGGTGAGTTCCGTAAATAAATAATTAATCTTGTCAGATCTAAACGTTCCAACAAATGAACAATTCAATCGATTTCTTTGATATTGCAGACCGTTGTCTTCCAAGTTGACAAGCACCCCAACGTCACTTGGTACGAACAGTGCATCACATACAACACCCTGCCTTCGCACAAGCATCAGGTGATATACTCCGCCTTCGGGATGATGATGATGTACACATTTCCTCTCATCATAATCATCTACTCGTACGGCGCCATTTTGCTCGAGATCTTCAGGAGAACTAGAGCTTCAGGAGGTAAACTAGGTTAATTCAAAAAATTGATCCTAAAGAAGTTCCGCTGCTAAAGAAACTGCATTCACTATCCTAGTCCTTACAAAAAAGAAAGATTTTAAATAACTTGTAAATTTATTAGTCTCTTCATTACATTTGCTCAAATAAAATCATTCCTATCTTCCGTAGTCAGGGTATTTGCCTAAGCGAGGCGAATGTTTTTTACGTTTCGAAACGAAAACGGTTATGAAAGCGCCAGGCGTTCGAAATGCTTGCCAAATTCGAAAGCGGGAATTCTTCCCTTGTGCTGTCACAATTACACGAGACGAGAATTTTAATGAAAATAATCATCCGACGAAATTATTACTTTTGCGTTTTTCCCCTCACCCGGAACAGTTTTGGAAACACATCGAAATTACACTTTCTATCCTCGGATTTTGATGATGATAGTGAGTGATTTAATGATGCGGGAAAAAAGGAAGAGTCAGGAGAATTAAACGCCAATCGTTCAATTCGAAATGCAAAAAGTAAGAGAATTTAATATCAGTGTCAGACGTACGAAGCGGTGATTTATGAACGCGAATCCTCCCAAGGAAGCTTTCCAATCGTCGAATAGAAACTAATTCTGACTTATAATAAATTTAAATTACGCGAATTTAAGTAGGTATAGTGCATTTCAATATGATTAAAAATCGTGAAATAACCTACGCGACGACCTATTATACGGTCATAAAACTGATTGCAATCGGTAACCCCAAATAATCTTAACCACTTCACAATCAAAAAGTTTATTGACTCCGTTATACAGATTAATTTTTCATGTTTCATCTTGATAACCAAACAGAATATCTGCTGTTTAAGTTGGAAATGCTTTAGTTAATTGACGATGTGACTAAAATTTTTCTTTTAGATTTTAGAATACAAGAACACCGATTGTAAAGTGGCTAAGATTCTTACGGATTCTTATGAATCGCCATCAGTTTAGCATCATAACAATATATTTATGACTTAAAATCACACGCACTATAATTAAAGTATATCTATGCATATTGGATTTCTCGAAATGAAAGCTGTGAAATAATAATAATAGCAATAATTTGTCAGTCAAACTGCAATATGAAGATGAATGTTGTGTTAAGGTCACGAACTAAATGTAAAACATCCTTTTGCGAATTTATAGATGACGATAAATTAAAAGCACATTCTAGCTTCAAACGGGAAGAGACTTCCGCCCGTTTCGACGGTTTCGTTCGCTCGATCTAAGATTTATTTGCGATCGAACGATTCGATTCGACTCGACTAGAAATGCCCGAAATAGCGCCACGCTTTATGTTTCAGACCGAATCCGGAGATCGAGCCTTGGATTTCTGGGCAGGGCCAAGATACGGACGCTGAAGATGACCATCATAATAGTGCTGGTGTTCTTCGTTTGCTGGACACCCTACAACGTCATGATGGTTTTGTAAGTCTTTTCTTAAATTTTTAAAATGGCCCTTAAAAAATAATATGAGAGATAACCACTCTTTTCAGGTATTGGTACGACCGGGATTCCGCCTCCAAGCTGGATCCCCGCATCCAGAAAGGATTGTTCCTGTTCGCGTGCACGAACTCGTGCATGAACCCCATCGTGTACGGAGCGTTCAACATCAGGGCAAGACGTGGGGGAACGCAGGTGAGACCTCGCTTAGACACCCTAAACTCGAAACAGAGCGTGGTCTCTTCGCCCACGGCCGAAACGCGCATCCCGCCCCTAGAAATCTCCCTCAAAAATCTAGAATAATAATGTCGATAGATTAAAGTTGTTTAAGTTATCGTTTTTTGTTGTGCTTTTTTGTTAGTGTTTAAAGCCTGTTTAACTGGCTCCCCAGATTTTTTAAGTCAGAAGCCAACGACATTTGAGCGAAAAACTAAATATAAGGCACTTAAGGTATGTTAGTTTTGGATAAGTGCAGCGTCGATTTTCTACTCCAACCCTAAACCCTTCTTGATTTTCGGCCAACTCAGTTTTATTAGGCCCAGTGATAACATTCCTTCGGGGTAAAGCCCTCCACATGTGATAATTATAGATTGTGTTCTGCGTTGTTTTGTTTACGTTCTTTCAGGCAGTGTTTAAGTTGTTATTAAGATAGAGCCGTTATATTTTTATATTTATTTCGTACCTTTGTTATTAATTTTGATTGTTTTGTTTATGTAATTGCTGTCTGAATAAAAAAATACTTTCTTAGAAGTCTGTGTATACATTCAAGAACCGCGCGCTCGTTTGAAATTTAATTGTTTACGAGAAAAACAGCAACACTAAATTCCATGAAGCACGAGCACTGTATTTATACCATTACAGTTCAATAAGGTCTTATAAGTATAATATGAAAGTAAACAAATCGCTCAAGTGCGTAATTAAATTTGATAATGAATTAATGAAAAATAAAAGTTCACAAAATTAAAAAAATCACTGTCTTAATAATTCGTTAAAAGTGCGAATTTAGTGTTTTTTTTTTTGTTTTCTTTTCTTGCTTTTTTCCTTCTCGCGTTGTTTGAAATTTGATACAATAAATGAAGTCATTAAGCAGCAACTCTATCATGTTCGTAAATCACGTATTTTATTTTACTTTGAAGTTCTTTTCATAATCTGATTATTATTACAAAACACCCTGTGTAATTATTAGCTATGAGTAGGTAGAAAGTGAGAAATTTCGCGTTTAGAATCGACATTTTTTAATTAATTGCAAATTAGGTCGCATTGGATCACACAAGTTTGTAATTTTAAGGCCTGATACGCACCGGAGCACCGATGCGCCCTTTACCTGATAAACTGCATTTACAGGCGCCGGAGATGAACAACTCGCAGAGAAACAGCAGCGTAAGGCAAGGCCCCGACGTCGTTTGCCTGGTGTCATGGAAGAGGAACACCGAGAAGGCGGTGCCGGCCGCGCACAGACGCGACGTTTGCCTCAGCTGCGGAGAGTCGTTTGAGTTCGCGGCGGAGGCGCCCCCTTTGTGCTCAGTCAAGTCACAATGACGGAGGAGGTTATGCGCGTGTATCACGCGCGATTCCCATTCAGAGACGACGACCACTGATACATTCCTTTAAGAAAGACGAAGGCGCGGGAATTTTGTTCCTGTTATGATTCGCCGAGGATGACGATCAGGGGCCTTATTCTCGAAATGAGGGAACAAACTCGCAAGAGAACGTGACGTCAAAATGACGTAGCTCTCATAAAAGAAACTGTATCTAATAATATCATTTTGGCGTCAAGTTCTTTTGGGAGTTTGTTCCCTCAATTCGAGGATAAAGCCTCTGATGACGTAACGCAGACACATATCTTTTCTAAGCCGTGCACTGAGTGTGTAAGATTTTTAACTTAAACAAAATTGATGTTGCATCCTTGTAGGTACCTACTTTCTTGTTGTTAACAATAAAGACTACGTTTTTGTATTCGTTTATTTAAAATCGTTTAAGGCCGTGCACGCATTACCTCGGGCGTGAGTTTATTCGAACTAAAGGAATAAATTTTGAAAAATTCTGTTGCTATCTTTCACATAAAACCAAACCGGACACAGAGCTGTTTATTAAAAGTCATTTTTTGATAGCAATTTCGCATCATCATAACTTTCTTAAAATCGAATTCACACGGTGACATCTAAAGTAAGCTGGTAAGCGAACGTGAAGCTGCGCTGCGGCCACGGCCTTAATTACAAAAACCCGAAAACAAAATATTTGACTGTCACAAAGTGATAAGATTATTTTTCTCGTAAATACCCGCTCGTTCCTCCCGAAGAACAGTCTTTCATTTTTAATGATACGCTGAGGTGGTCTTTGATTAATTAAGGGAAGGCGAATTTCATTTTGTTTGTCGTTTATTTTGGTTGTTATGCGACCGACGCGACGAAGAAAAATTTAAGTCGACGATAAAAACGGTTTGTTTTTTGGAAGCGCAGCGCAAGCAAAATGGAGTCTCACGATCACGCCGCCGAGGTTAGAAAAGTTACTTTTTGATATGATTTCTGATTTTTTTAAATCCATTCAAAGCTCCCAAAAGTTTTCCTTTTGAAATTATATAAATTCAAATATCATAACTCAAAACGCACTTCATAACACTGTTCTTCTTCTCTTGTCTTAAGCTCGAAGCCGATTTAATAGACCGGCCGCTTCGAGAAACCATCTGCGCCATTTTAAGCAGCGCCGGGTTGCAGGGTTGCACCTTGAAAAGAGACGAGAATTCCCAAATCGGTCTCAACTTCATGGGCAGCATCGTGGAGCTCGTCGCCTTGAAGGCCGGCTCGAACGACCTAAACATCGTTGCCAAATGCGGCATAAAAAACAAAGCATTCTACGAGCGTTTCGGCGCAAGGATCTCCTACGAGATCGAGCGCTACGTCTACGACAAATTCCTGCCGAGCTTACGCGAGTTCCAACTCACTAAACTCAGCCGCGAACGTGTATGTCCACATGTCGGCCGGTACTACGGCGCGTCTCTGGGCTATTTCGAAGAAGTCTTCGTCTTTGAGAATTTGAAAAAGCTTGGTTTCAAAACTCTCAACTCGAAGGTGATGTTGGATGATTCACACGTGAGGATGGTGCTAGAGGAACTCGCCGGTTATCACGCCGCTTGCTTCGCCTTTAAGGAGCAAAAAGCAAGCGAGTGGAACGAATTGATTTCGAACGAAAACATCAGGCGAATCAATTATTTTTTTCGCGGTGACCAGCTGGTGGAGATAGCCCTGCGCCTGTTTAAAAAATTAAAGAGGGTTTTCGAAGATGAAGGCGAAGAAGAACTCGCAGTTCACTTGAGGGGTTTCATGGATAACATCGGTGAATATATCGACGCCTTTACCGCCACCGACAAACACTCGATTGTTTATCACGGGGATGTCTGGTGCAGCAATGTCATGTTTAAGTACGGGGTAAGGCTAGCTGCAAATGCAAATTAAAGCGTATCCTGCCTGCCTGCATGTATAGTCGCGGTCATCCTAATCGAGACCGCTGTAAGCTAAACCTTATTGACTGTGGTAGTAAGGATTACAAAACTATCAACCTATGTTTATTAGCTTGAGCGCGACTGTACAGTGTTTTGCGTTTATTCCAAATGTGTTACAAAATTCTCGCCTGTGCCGCCTTCATTGTGTGGACGGCCTAAGTTTTAGATCATTCTGCAAGCCGGCACCGGGCGAAAAGAATTAAAAAATACTTTAACATTAATCTTTATTATTTCAGGATGCGCATACACCTGACCGACCTACAGAAATGAAATTAATAGATTGGCAAGCGTCGCGTATAGGACACCTGTGCATCGACCTGGCTTATTTTCTATACATGTCGGCGTCAGGTGAAGTTTTGGCCGACCTTGACCAATACTTGAAATTTTACCACGCGGAATTTTCCGATCGAGTTCGCGGTTTGAACAGCGACCCCGATCGGTTATTCCCCTACGATGTTTTCCAAGAACAGTGGCGAGTCTGTACTCCGCACGCGCTCATCGTCATTTCTAATGTTCTGGTCGCTAATTACATGGACCCGGACGAGTTTCCGGATTTAGTCGCAGTCGCAGAATCCGGCGGGAATATCTACAGGTGCGTGGACGTCGATTTCCGGAAAATCGACGACTACAACAGGAGGATGAAGATTCTCATAAAGCTTAGCGTCGAACGGAAAAGTTTTTAAAAAACTAGAAATAACAAAACTTTCTCTGAAAACGTTTAAATAAATAAAGCCGCGATTATTATTCGGCGCATTTTATGGCATTCTCGCAATATTTATATTTACCGTCCTTGAATTTGCTGACGAAGTATTCCGTCAGCAAATTACTTTAATCAGGCAAGTCATAGCGCAACGATTTAAGCACACGACATTACATTTTGTTCGCTACGAAAATTTTGATTAGTTAAATTTTATTTATTTTTAATTAAATGCAATAAATTGTTATAAATCAGAAAATGTAATTACTGCTTGAAAACGAACAGATGCATAGTATTAAAAAGTTTTCAAAATGTCAGCGTATATTTTTCAAACATTCCTCGATTAACTCACCGATGAATTCACCTATGCATTCAACCGATGAGTGCTGCTCAATTTACCGCTAATATCATTGATTGGTTTTATTGACGAGCTCATGAGGAAACACGTAAAAGAATTTATCGGTAAATTATCGATGAACTTATCGATGAGAACATCGGTACCTCAGTTGACTTAATTTTCGATACGTCGGCTTATACGACTTATACAGGGTATCTCGAAAGTAACTCCCGTGCTTTAGGACTTAAACTGAAACAAATCGAAATGAAAGAATGACAAAAGTTCCGATGTGGCGTCGTTAATGAGTTATTAAGAAAATTATATAAAACAACCATGCTAATTTTAATAAGGCAAGAATTTAACTAATAATAATACGATATAAATGAAATTAAAAAACGTTATTTGAGAAGCCAATGAAATGATTAACATGCCAATTTAATCAAAATGGAAAGCAATAGGTATGATTACAGGCCATTATTGCCTTGCACATTTTCACAAAGATAAAAATTACACCCCCCAAAATTAATTCTAGAGCTCCGCCGACCATAATTTTCTTGCACGAAATTCCGCGTCGCGATTGTTTTCAAAAGTTATGTAATCGCCGACGTTCAATTAAGAGCGCAAATGAAAGACATTAGCCCTCGCTGTATAATTTCAATAATTGCAGAGCGCTCGGCCAAGGTTCTCCACGTCTATCACTAGGTATATATCGGAAACTGGGTATTCACAATTGTATTAACGTAATGTAACCGCGATGAAGACGTTACGCGAAGAAATAGAGACGTTGGTGAAGCCGGTGGCCGTCGCCGAAGGAATCGTCAACCCTCAAGTCAAAATCGTAGGCGCTAGCGAAAAAGGAGACGGATACCTGGGCGTCGTGACCATAGTGGAGGTGAATGGTGGGGAAAAACCCTTGAAACTCGTTGCGAAGACGTCCCCGAAAAGCGAAGAACTCCGCAAGCAGATGCCCATACGCGAGGTCTTCAATCGCGAAATCAATTTCTACACGAAGGTATACCCTGCATTCCGCAAGTTCCAACTCTTGCATTTCGACATTAAGCCGTTCATCAGCGTCGCCAAATGCTACGCGACCTGCAGTGACTATATGGTGGAGGCGCTGTTGCTTCAAAATCTTAAAGAAATCGGTTTCGACGTGTACGATCGAAGGAAAACCATGGATAAACAACATGTGGTGTTTGTTTTGGAAGAGTATGGAAGACTGCACGCCCTCAGCTACGCCCTCAGAGATCAAGACGGCGAACAGTTTCGTAAACTGACAAGGGATATGGATGACGTCTTTCAGCTCTTCCTCGATAATCCAGATTTCGACAATTTAATGTCGGGATTGTTACATAAAGTCGCGGGCCTTCACGAAGTTAACAACAACGTTAGGGCTGCCTTAGATGGGTACCTCAATTCATACATAGAGTTCTTCAAGACTATAAATTCAAAGGCGGCGGATCGCTACGCCGTTATACTACATGGGGATTGTTGGTGTAATAATATGATGTTCAAATATGAGGTAAGCAACAATTTTAATTGGTAGTAACCTGTGTATGAATATCTCAAAACGTCAATCTACTATGAAAAATAACTGATAAAAAATTAATATCTTATTAGTGGAGTCAATAAAAAATTTTAAACAAAATAAAAAGCAATTCTCACTGAAGCTGGAATGGAATATTTTTATTACACCTTTATAGAAGATGTTACCAAATTTAAATCGGATACGGGGCAGGTATCCAGTTTATTATATTTTTCCAAATCGCAATGCTCTAACTCTATCTAGTGATTTCCATGAACCTGCGCTTACTGAATTTAAAGTTCCACAATTTAATTTCCAGGACCATAGCAATCCCAACGTGCCGACATCGATGCGCTTAATAGATTGGCAATTGCAGAAACTAGGCTCTCCGGTGTTGGATCTTTCTTATTACTTATACGCGTGCGCCGACAAAGAGGTCTTCAACAATCTAGACGAGTGTCTCAGGATTTACCACGACAGCTTATCCAGCCAGCTGAAGAAGCTTGGAAGTGACCCTGATAAAATGCTGCCCTTCCACGTGCTGAAGGACCAGTGGCGGAGGTTCGCCAAGTACGGCATGACTCTAGCCATCCTCGTAATCAGGATCATGTTGAGCGACAGCGAGGAGGCCCCCGATATATTGGAGGCGGCCGAGAAAGGCGAGAGCGTCTTAAAAACATTCGATTTCGAATCGAAGAACGAGGGGGAGTACAACCGAAGAGTTACCGACGTAGTTCTGCACTGTTACGAAAATAAAATCATTGCCTGATCAATAAAATAGATAATAAGAAAATAAATGACTAAAGGTTTGTAACGTACTGTATAATAAAAATATTTTTGACTACAGTCTAGAACACCCTATTGCTTTATATAGAAAACAGAGTCTGAAAGAAATGAAATAAATAAAGTGAATTACTTATTTTCTGGAATACCAAGAATTAGCAGCGCTTCGCAACGTTATACATACCGCCTGCTTCGCTGAAACTTGAGAGACGAATAAGATATAAAACGAAACCGCTCGCTTAATTATTATATCACGTTTACTTCTCAGTATATCGGAACGTGCGGTATGTAAGTACATATAAGGAAGTGATGAACTCAAAAAGTATCCCCCCTTTTACAATCAATTTGAAAGAAATATACCCACATTATGCAATTCAAGTGCTCATTATGACACAGATAAACATCAACAAGGTCGTCCATTTATGACGCCTCGCGATTTAATTTTACTGGCATTCGGCGATGTGCCGCTGTTTCGTAGCGACGTGAACCTAAACTATCATGTCCGTTCCAATCGATTCCGACGATTCCAAAACCGTCGATTTCCTGCTGCAAAAGGTCGTCGAGGCGGAACGCCTCGTCAACCCCAAGTTCGAAATCAACGTGGCCACCCTCAAGGGTGACGGATATTTAGGCGTGATACACGCGGTGAAAATCACAAGTGGCGATGGTCGGGTGTTGGAGGTGATAGTGAAGACAGCCCCGAAGAACGAGCACTTTAGAAAAATGACCGAAATCGAGCACGTATATTTTCACGAGACCCATTTTTACGACTCTATCTACCCGGCCTTCGTGAAATTACAGGAAGAGAAAAAAGTGTCCGATCCTTTCGTGAGCATTGCGAAATGTTTCGTCACATGCACGGACTACCTGAACGAAGGTCTGGTTTTGGAGAACCTCCGAGCGAGCGGATACCGGATGTGGGAACGCAGGAATCCCATGAATGCCGAGCATCTGACCTTGATCCTGAAGGAGTACGGCCGATTTCACGCGACTGGATTGGCGCTGAAGGACCAAAAGCCCGATTTGTACGGCAAGCTCCTTGAGAAACTCGTCGACTTGTTCGAGAAGTTCGGCGAGAAACCGGAAAACGAGGCCCTGTACGAGGGCCTGTTCGGAAAATGCGTGGAAGTTCTCGATCGGGAAGAAGACACGGAGGCAATAAGACGCTTGCAGAAATTCCTCGACAACTGGAAGCAATTCTCAGAGTCGCTAAGGTCAGTCAACATGGACCGGTATACCGTGCTCACTCACGGTGATTGCTGGTGCAATAATATGATGTTTAAATACGAGGTAATGACAAAAAGTACGACATAAATTTAAAGCTGAAAAAAACTAAATAATGAAGATTTCCAATACTACGTGATTTGAAAATTTTAAAGTTTAACTTCAACTGTCGAAGAATACTTTTATCTTCTTTTTTTGTAGGATGATCAAGACCTAAAAAGCGTGCACAGCATGAAATTTTTGGATTGGCAAATCATGCGCGTCGGTTCGCCTATCCAGGACGTTACACACATCTTCTACACGGCCGCGTCGAAGGAAATCCTCGACGACTACAAGCACTACATGAATCTTTACTACGAAAGTTTAACGTCACACCTGCTGAAATTGGGCAGCGACCCTGAAAAAGTCTACCCCACGTCCGTGTTTGAGGACCACTGGAAACGCTTCTGCCCGAACGGTCTCTTCGTCTCCATGTTTATGATTAAAGTCATGATGAGCGAGTCGGACGAAGTGCCCGATCTAACCAAGGTCGAAGACGGCAGCCTCGTGCAGGCTTTCGATTACGAGCCCAAGAACACCGGGTACAAAGACCGAATTAGGGACATTATTTTGCACTTTGTTAACAACAATTTTATATGACCGATAAGAGACCTTTAGCGATATAATTAACTTGTAAAGATAGAGTAAAATAAATACCACATATCTTATCGCCCTTTTAGATTAGCGATCTGCCTGTCAGCCTGTCCTAGATCTGAAATCGCTAAAAACATGACAGTGTAGCTATTGTTTCGAAGAATTAATTACTTATCATACAGGAACCAATGTAGGAACGCAGTGTAAATACTTAAGAAAGAATCTAATCCTTTTGCTTCTCACAGCAAAGGTTTTTAGAGCTTTAGGCTGCCTAAGGTTGAGCAAAAATAAATCGTCTAACAACACGAGAGGTGCGCTAAAAAAGAATATTTAAACGGTCTTTCCATAATAAACAAGTTCATCCATAAATTTAAATTCAGAAAAAGACGGGTTACGACATCTATCGGTGAAATTGCAATAAAGCGTGCAGATGAGTTCATGACTTCAATGATAGATGTCCGATGAATTACCGATGAATTCAACAAGAAGTTTAACAACGCATTCATCATCGATAAGTTAGAGAGTAGTTCTACTGCTCATTATCATACAGAAGAACTACTCTGATTCCTTGATTCATTTGACCTACTGAACAAACGAACTGCTAATTTGTTTGAAAATTGCAATACAAACAAATCTGAAAATAAATACACGTAAATATTTATAGCGCAAGGTGCTTTATCTGGCGGTTCAAAGTACGCGCGGCCTGTAACAACGAGGACGTAACGGCACACGTGGATTAAAATGGCGTGAAGCGATTTACGTCAGGCTGCTGCAGCTTTTAGGTTAGGTAGATCTATTTTGGTCCATTGAGTCGGATTTTACTGCGGCAATTATGTAAATATGCGCTAGGAAGAGACGAACGCAAGTGATAATGTCGCAAATAATGATGCTCGTCGCCGCAGCGCACCTAGTCATCTGCCCCTTCACTAAGGTCGAAGAGAGCTTTAACCTTCAAGCCATGCACGACATCTTATATCACAGACAAAACTTGAGCTTGGTAGGTACTTGGAGTGCAAGCTTTTCCGAGTTTGCCTCCTGCTAATTTTCTTGTTACAGTACGACCATCTCGAGTTCCCAGGTGTGGTCCCTCGCACTTTCGTGGGGCCACTCTTCGTCTCGATTGCGGTGAGTCCCGTGGTCGCTCTCTTGCAGTATTTTGAAGTTAGCAAGTTCTGGGCTCAGTACTTAGGTAAAGAGCGATAGCCCACTGCGTAACTTTAATTGGTAAGATGGCCTGTTCTAGTTAGAGCCGTGCTGGGGGCGTGCGTGATTTTCGCTTTCCACATGCTGACCAAAACACTGGAGAAAACGTTTGGTGCAAGGTGGGCCCAGTGGTTCACAGCTGTGACTGTCACCCAGAGCCACTTTATGTTTTACTTAAGCCGACCACTGCCGAATACGTTTGCCTTGCCGTTAGGTGGGGCTTCTAACTTATTTTATCCGCACTATTTATTGAATTTGATTTTTAGTCCTATTGGCGCTCAATGGGTGGCTTAAGAATGACAGTCTTCAGTTCCTACTCTTCTCAGGGGCGGCTGTAGTCATATTTCGGTTTGAGGTAGCCCTGTTTCTAGGACTCTTGTTAATCCATGACGTGTGTTATGAACGCATCAGTTTGAAGAAGTAAGGGGGCAAACGATTGGGGATCATTGTTTCATGTATATCTAGATTGTTTCAGATTGCGGTGCCCGCAGGCATAGGATTCTTGTTGCTGTCTGTGGTGGTGGATTCAATTTTTTGGAATCGACCGCTCTGGCCTGAAGGGGAGGTGTTGTGGTTTAACACCGTGCTAAACCGTAGCTCAGATTATGGAGTATCCTTTCTTGTAAATTGTCATTGTCACTTTTTGTCATGACATCTCTATAGAAAAATTAATAATAAATAGTAATGGCAGTATAGTTATTATCAGCGGATTTAGAAAATGTTTGAATTTCTGTTTAAATCAAAATTGTAAAACTACCTGCCAGAAAAAGCACAGTTTTTCTTAATTAGAAATAGACTTCGCCGCTTTTGTGGTATTTTTATTCAGCAATACCGAGAGGCATGGCAGCTTCCGTCTTTCTAATCCCTGCAGGATTATATTTCGACCAAAGAACCAGAAGACTGTTCCTTCCGGCTATCGTTTTCGTATTTCTTTACTCTCTGCTTCCGCACAAGGAGCTTCGTTTTATAATTTACGTGTTTCCCTTCTTGAACGTCGCCGCCGCCACTGCGTGCCACAGGATGTAAATAAATGCCCGCCATGATTTGAGGAGGCAACTTAATGAAATGGTAATTTCTTTTTCAGATGGGAAAACCGGTACAAGTCACCCGTCTATCATTTGGTATCGTTGGGTGTAATCGGACACCTTTGGATTAACGCCCTCTTTACACTGTTTCTGCTAAGCGTATCTACCGCCAACTACCCAGGTGGAGCAGCAATATCACGCCTACATCGCCTAGCCGGACAAGAACCCTACGTACACGTCCACATAGCAAATTTGGCGGCCCAAACGGGAGTCTCTCGTTTCACTCAGATCAACCCAAATTGGGTGTAAGACTTGACATTATAAGATTTTCTTTCTGTAAGCTGTTGACGTTTCGTTCAAATCGCGTACATTTTCAAAACATGAGAGCATTCAATTGATACGTTTTTCCTTGTATATACATATATTAAATTAATGCAAAATCTCACTTTAAATCTTATTTCCGCGCTGATCCATTATCAAAAAAAAAATAATAATAATAAGTCGACTTGATGAATTTTTCAATTGAACACTGTATTATACTTGAAAACTAATTGGAATTAACTAATCCATTATTCATTATTAACTGAAATATGAAGAGTACGATGAAGTACTCAACGACGTCGAACGGTGGCGCATGATAATATAATCAAGTGAATTACGAAATGTCATCGGCAGGACTAAAAAGGGTAATTTAAGACGTGCAAGGGTAATTTATTTGTTTACAGGTACAACAAAACTGAAAACTTAAAGCCAGGGTGCGCAGAAGCCTACGAATTCACGCATCTGATCGTCGAGGCCAAGAGCAAAGTCTCCTCGAAATTACGTCCCTACGTCGCGACGCACGACATCATCGACGCCGTCGAGGCCTTCCACCAAATTTCCTTCGACTACTTCAGCCTGTGGCCCGTCCGGATTAAAACCAAGCCAGTCCTGTTCATACTGAAGCGAAAGCCCAACTACAAAGACTTCATTACCGATGGTACATCAACCGAGATAACAACGTCAGAGAGTGACCAAACTGACAGTGAGGAGAAATCGTCTCTGGAGAGCCCCAACGATGACGTCGTAATGAAAACAAATGAAACGGCGAATTTGACAGACGAAGCTGCTGTATCCAAAAGTAAGCTGCGACGAGACATATCTTTGCAGGAAAGACTCAAGAAGCCGCAGTCTCGTGAGCAATTCGCCGCAGTTACCCTGAAGCAAATCAAGGAACTATCCCCCGAGTTGGACCTGATTAAAGAAGAAAACATCAGCAGCAAACCCCCTGCGCCTTTAGTGATTGTAAGATCAAAAGAAATCAGTGATAATAATTCGAAACCTGTGAGACCGAAACGTAGCACAGGTGTCAAGGAGAACATCAGGGCTATCATAAACGACTTTAAAGCAGAACAAGCTGCGACCGAAGAAACTGCGAACCTCAAACAGATAGGGGGCACGAAAGAATTGATCAAGAAGATAATCGCAGATGAAAGAGATAACGCCGAGAGAGAGGAACTTGCAAAGCTGCAACAGCAAATTGTCGAAATAATAGAGAAAAATCCGAATATCATTAACAAAGACATTCTGAAAGAAAAAATACAGGCCACCCTCTCCGAAGATGCCCCCAAAGCATTGGTTAAAATCGACCAACAACCACAAAAGCAAGAGAAAGTCGATCGTGTTAAAATATCAAAGCCATTAGTTAAAAGAACTGATAAAACTGTAGATTTTCCTATGGATTTATATGAAGAACCAATTAAAGAGACGGAGGTGAAAGAGGTCAGTGAAGAATTTGAATCTGACGAACGCGCGGACAGTAGATCATTGTCGGACTTCGATGTTGAATTTCTAGCAGCAAATGAACACATTGAGAATCTTTTAACGCTCATAGAAGAAATAGTACTCAATATGGAGGTAGATGAGGAAATGTACAGTCAAGAAGAAGAAGAAGAAATGGGAAACTAAATAATGATTTGTTATTTGTAAATACAGAACCGTTGTTAACTCGCTGTTTCATTAATTCTTCATCATGTGCTGAAAGTAAATATCGCAAGCGTTTAAAGATCTTTAAGAATAAAATCTTAACTACTTTTCCAAAACCTTTTAAAATTGTTGAAGTTTGTTCTTGTCCGATGAAAATAGTAAGTATAAGGTTTTTTAATCTCAAACCGGACAGAAAAATGAAGGGAAACACACTTTTTTTCACTCCTGACGAAGCTATAAATCTATAGCGAAACGTTGAGTGTGTTTCCCTTCATTTTTCTGTCCGGTTTGAGATTAAAAAACCTTATACTTACTTTTAAAATTGATTTGAATGTAGTAGGACTGATTCAAATCAACGTAGGCCACAAAAGCGCGACCGTCCGCTCGCTCCTACTCCTGCCTTCCACCCGTACGTGTACGAAGTCCCGTTCTCTAGTAATAATTTTCCTTTAGATTAATGTATTTACCAAATATCCAAATCTGTAGAGCCGGCGTTAAAAAGTTCATTTGGCAAGAAAATTATTTAATTTATTTCATTATTTAAATTAAAGCAAAAACGCATTATAAAGTAAAGGAGGAGCTAGTGACAGCTGTGGGTATAATGCGAAAGTACAGGAGGAATTCGATAGTCAAAAATAATTATTCGTGTCCAATAATTATTATTGTTGCGAAACACGAAATTTTAGTTGTATCACGTGCGTTTTGATGCACTATAAAGATTACATAATAAAAGAGACTAAAGTTGGCGTGTAATGATAAAAAATACATGCAAAACGCTCACCGTTTCAACTTCTTCAGCTTTCTTCGAAGTCGACGCGCCAAACACCGAAAACATCACCTCTAACTTTAGTCAGTTAATTAAAACCACAAATAACTTAATTGCTTTTGATTCCGTGGCAAATGCAAAAAAAACAGCGGACGCTTAGCAATGAAGCGTGAACGAAAAGACGCCGACGCGATGAACTGTGCGATTTTCAATTGTTTTACGTTCGCGCCCGCTACCAACCTAAACTGCCATTTACAAGCAGCCAACTTAATCGCTGTCAAACATGAAAATATAACTAGCTTTATTTTGTTTTCTAGCCGTCAATAGAAATGTATTGAGATCGTATGCCGACAACAACCTGATGATACAATTTTAATGTAATAGTTGAAGGTTGCTTTAAAATATTCACACGAAAAAAAAATTATATGTTTCCGCAATACAAATAAAACTAGTGACATCTGTTAGTATAATGTGAAAACACAGGAGGGATTCGTTGGCGAAAAATTTCGTGCAAAATGTGAAATTTCAGATGTGCCTGCGTTTTAGACGCATTTAAAAAGTCACACAAGAAAAGAAATCAAAAGTTAGCTTGTAATGATGCAAAGTATGAGCAAAAAACTCACCGTTTCATCGTCTTCAGCGGTCCATCTCGCTTTCTTCGAAGGCGACGCGGCGCACATTGAAAACATCACCTCGCACTTTAATCACTGCATTGAAACCACAAATAACTTAATTATTTTTGAATCCGTGGCAAAAGAAAGACAAAATTTCACAAAATAGCGACGGACGCTTAGCGATGAGGCGTAGAAGACGCGACGCGATTAACTACGTGATTTTCAATTGTTTTACTTTCGCGCCCGCTACCAACCTAAACCGCCATTCACAAGCGGCTAACTATTAAAAGATATCACTGGCAAAACACAAAAATAACAATTACCAGTGCAATTACCATAAATTCAAAAGGTGTTTTTTTAAATAAACGTTTTGCTTTTGGCGATATTTATTTAAACTAAAGCTGGATTCATTGCTGGGCGATTTTTCATCGCATTTATTGATTGGTTGCTTTAATTCAACGAAATATATACTTTTAAATTGGGCCAATGTAATTATGTACATAGAATTTTAACACTAACGCAAAACGCCTAGCAATGAATTTGGCTTAAAACACGGACTTTTTTTTTAATTTCAAGAACATACTAACATTTACAGCATCTATTGAAATTCAGAGAGATCTACGGAAATTTTTCACAACTTTCTTCCAAAATTCACGCTTAGTCGGTTGGCAACACACTTAACCTCCAAGGCATCAAATGTCAGATGTGACATTGAATGTGGAGCATAACCTCACTTAAAAGTAAATTGTAAACAACTTAATTTAGCGCAAAACATTTTAATTTATAGAAATGGATGTGGACCTGTTGAGACCTGGTACGGTGCCAATTTCTCCTGACACCGTTTTATGGTTTGAGTTTCTGCTCGACAAGGATTTATTGCTGAAACACCTACAGAAAGCTAACCCCGGTAAGCAGCAACGAAAAAAAAACGTCCGATTTTAACTGAGCCATCCGTTTTCAGACCCTTCCCCGATTGAACTGATCCATAAATTCACTGTCGCAATATTTGAATCGTACAAGAACGAAGTAAAGCGGCCCGAAACTGAGAATGGTGAAGCGAATTCCGCAATCGAGACCCCTCCGGAGGTGCAGACGAAACAAACAGTAAAGAACGTCGCCCTCAAAATACTCTCCTTGAAAGTGGCTGCATATTTAAAGTGGAATTTAGGTGGGTGACACAATCGCACTTGCTTGAGTGTTACTTATTGTGGGTTTACAGCTTCGTTGATGATGCTACCATTCAAGATTCAGGCGAGCCTATTGCAGGACTTGCTGTATTTCACAAACAACCACGTGTTTGTAGAAATTCCAAATGTGGGCGATTATGATCAAGCCGGTGCTTCTCAGGAATATTTATTCGCCTTGCTTATATACCATCGTTGGTTGATTGCGACTTTTATACGCAGGATATTCTGCATTATACCGCTCAGGTAGTAAGTAACCTTGGGAGTCTGATCACGTCAAAGTTGATTTTGTCCGTTCACAGAGCCGCCGAGGAAATAACTCTGATGGAAGAGAGTTTCATATGCTCGGAAGAAAACATCGAGAAAAGCTTGAAATTTATGGGCGATGCCCTGAGTTGGGAGCTCCAACCGCCGATGTTATCTTTCGATTGCTTTGTCATGCTCTCAGAGAGTAAGGGGGACATAGATCACGAATGGGAGCATGCTGTGGGCGTTTCAAAAAACGAATTCCACGCTCAGTTGCATTATGAACTGGCGTGCTACCATTTCTACCGGGAAAATTATGACTTGGCGAAAGTTTTCTTCCAGAATGCTTTGCACTGTTTCAAACAACTTGACAACAAGGTCGGGTTTGTGAGTTTCGAGCCGGAAATACTAGAGGGGTACCTTTCGGCTTGCCAAGTTTACCTGCCTGAGATTAATAAGAGTCTGCTGTACCAGCTCAGTGTTTGCGTTGCAAATCAGTACACGGTAATGTGAAAAGCTCTATTATATATCCTCCTTAGGCAACAACATATTCCGCAGGGTATATTAACTATTTTATCAGAAGATAATAAGAAGAAAGAGATTCCTTTGGCGCATAGAATTAACCTCGAGCTGGACATCAAGGGGGCTCTGTCAAGTGGAAAATTTACTGTCGCCAGAGATCTTTTACCGAAAATCCAGGCCTTGAATGCTATCAGATGCATTTTAGATCAGAAGGGCACGCAACGGTATATTTTCAACACCAGTAAAAGCCAAGACTTTTTAATTTGGGTAAGTACCTTATGGTAGGGCGTCTATCGCCCTCCCCAAAAGAGACATTCATTTACAGGCCGCCTCCTCAGTATGGAACACGTGCAACTCCTACGAAAAGAAACTAATCTCGTCGTACATTTTACAATTGGTCATCGGCAATAAAATGCCGGACTTCCTCGTCAAGCTATCCGGACATGAAATATTCGCAGATATATTAAATAAAGACGCAATCGAAAGCTGGAGCGACACTCTCCAAGACATTAAAATTCCGTCTTTACTCGAGGATTCAAGCTGGAGCTACCCCGAGTTGAACCCAAAGCGTAAGGAAGTCTTTTCTCAATTACTTACTAATTATGGTAGGGGGGGATTTCAGGGAACCCCAAGTTGGAAATAAGAGCCCTCGAGCAGCAAATCATAATGTGCTACGACCCCCAGAAAATCCGCGAGCTACTGGTGAAGGTCACTGTAAAGAACTCGAACAGATCCATCTGGAAACTGAATCCACGATGGGAACTGCCCATACCCCTGCAGAGTGTAATAATGGCGATTCCGAGGGGCTTCCTCCAGGATTACGGCTTCGTTCTTCTCGCAAAAGCCAGGGAATTAATGACCGGGAAGGACTGGAATTCTTCTTTGTTGCTGCTGAGGGCGTTGGAGGCCGAAATCAAAAATCACGAGACGACTCTCACCAACAAACTCTCGAAGCTGCTTACATGGGAGATTTTGTTGGTCGAGGTTACGCAGTTATTAGAAGAATGCCCCGCACCTCAAATAGGTAATTATTACCGTCCCCGTCCCCCTTAACCTCCTTTCATTATAATTATTTTTTTTTCGTAGATAAACAAGCTTTGGCAAACTCGTGTAAAGCATGTTTAGAAACGAACGATTCGATTTTACCCCGCACGGAAGTTATGGAACAGTGCGTGCTCTGCCTGCTGAATCTAGGGTATTGGGACTTCTTTATAACTCTCGACAAGCACTTTAGTTACTTTGAATTTGCCACCGCAATTGCCACCGCTTGTCAAGACCTAAACAAATACAAAGGGACCAAGAAGCTTCCGAAGGAGCTTTGGGATTTAAGTAGGTGGGCTTAAACTAAACGGGCATTTCTTTGAAAAAGTTGGTTTGGCTTTAGCTCTTCCCGCCTTTGTTATTTCGTCGTCGCAGTCCAAGCGGTCTGCCTCCGGTGGATCCACCGTGATTCACAGAGATTCCCCAATGAATAACACGAAGATGATGTTGCTGTCTTTCTTCACGAGATTAAGGGACGCGACGGCGCTTCGCGTTGTAATATCCTTGCTGGCCAAGTTGTATAACGTTTTGAAAGACGAGTCCACTTTGGAACTGAACGTGGAGCATTCGAATTTATGGCCGGCTGTTATAACAAAGTAAGTAACTGGAGGGGTTCCCACTGACCAGAAAAAAGGGGGGAAAAATCAAGGAGATGAAAAGACGTTCGCAACGTCACGGAAAATGTTTTAGTGCGAAAGTCAGTGAAGTTAACTGAAAAACTGGAAATTTGTTTTCTAAAATCAGAAGAAAAAATTGAGAATTGGTTTAGATATTTAAAAAATTAGGAGAAATGCATGATTTAAGTGAACAATGTGAACTGGAAATAATGTAAGGTCTTCAATATAGGCAACCATACAAGCGGCTGTGTCCGTCGGGTGGCCTATACTGAAACTTCTTATTATTTTTTTTGAAAAATCTAATTTATTCCTTTTTTAAACGAATTTTTAAAGGTAATTCAACAATTTTCTCCACAATACACATGACAATAAACGAATAAATAAATGTTTCGATGATAATGAAGTGGGAACTCTGAAGAAGATAATTATTATGTACTTGCATACATTTGATTAGTATAAAAAATAATTTGCGTTGCTAGTGCCAACTCATACAACACCGATGCGGTGGGGGAAGTCCTGACGCAAATAGTGGAACAGGCCTTGAAGTTTTATCCTTACAACGTATCGTGGTTTCGTTTAATGGGGGACATAAATTTTGGTAATCGAACTTAAAAAAAAAATTACGTATGAATTGCATGTTGTTTTTTCTATAGTTAAAGAAAAATATGAAAACGCACTGAATTGTTACTTAAAGTCTCTGGTGATCTGCAACGAGTACTTCAACGTGCCAATTCGTCCGGACGATCACATCTACCGGAGGATGATCAAGACCTGCGCTTCCTTGGGGTGTTACACCCAGGCAGCCGTGCTCTGTCAGTTCCTCGAGGAACCCGATTACTTGTCGGCGTTCCGTTACTTATCCGAACAGAAGACTTGCAACGATGCCGTGGACGCCTACTACAATTATTTTTGGGACAGCAACATCCTCGAATACTTAATCCACATGCACCACAAGAAGGGGGAATTTCAGAGGAGGAAGCGAGCCGTCGAGACCATGGGCCTGCTCGAGCTAAACTCGAACAACAACGAGGAGATAGTTCGAGAAGCGAGCAACCATCGAAAGAGTACATTTTTGAGAGCGATGTGTAAACAGTACGTGCATTAGTAATTATTTCTAACTGAATCTATATTATATTGAATGAAGTTACAAACATACAATTACATTCACTGTGCTGATTGATTGACAGAATGAAGTTATTCTTTCGTAAGCGTTTGCAATTATTGAAGAAATAAACAAGTTTATTTATTTTTATTTTTATTAGCACCATCAATGGAAGGACGAGGTAGTTGCGTGACCAGGGGCGTTTCTGTTTCGCCGCTAAACCATCGCTTGTGCTTTTTATTGTCGTTTCTGTTGGCCTCTTCTTTCAAGTGCTGCTTAGTTAGAAGGGGCGTAACGGCGACGGCCACGTCTTTCGTGTTGAACTCGCTTACCCGAATTGTAGATTGGTTAATATCCTAACAACATCCTTATTATAATTTATTACAAAATATTCTTTGGTGAACGCGGAATGTCTTACGGAAGCTTGCTCCTTGCTGTTTCCGGCTTTCTCGCCGCTCACGTAATTGTACCAAGGATCGCTCCGGATGGCGGGGATCTTCAGGCGCACCTTCAGCGGCGACAGGATCTTTGAGATCAAGGACCTGCAGGTCGCCGAGACTTTCGGCTCCCGGGGAAACGTCACTTTATTCGAAACTTGCTGCGGAAATAACAGTAACATCACTACACCCGAAAGGCCTCCCCATCAGGTTTCTCTTACTTTAAGAAGCAGGGAATAATTTGCGTCGTCGAAAGGCAGACGCCCGTAAACCATCGCGTACAACACGACCCCCATGGACCAAATATCCGAGAACTGGGGGTGATATGGAACGCCCTTCAGTATTTCGGGGGATGCATACGCGTAGCTTCCACAGAAGGTTTCGCTTAGGACCATGTGCCCGGTGTTATTCTTTAGGTGGCCACGTGCGAAGCCGAAATCTGAGACTTTTATGTTGTAGTCTCCATCCATTAGAAGATTCTCACATTTAATGTCTCTGAAAATTTAGGGTTTTTGATGACAAAAACATGCAGCATTAAAATGAATTTAAAGCATTCCCACTCCGGCGGAAAACCAGGAAAAGTCAGGGATTTGAGAAATGGCTCACAATTTGCTAAATTCTATTACACAAAAATCAAATATACCTATGAACGACTCCTCTCTCATGGCAATAATCGATAGCATCAACCAACTGTCGAAACCATTTCCTAGCCCTGACTTCGTCAATGTAAGAATCTCTTCGAATTATATCTAAAAGACTGCCGTTCTCTGCGTATTCCATTACAATGTAGACTCTGTAAATGAGTGCGTTTTATTTATAATTATTATGAAGCTTCGTAAGCATCACCCAATCACCTGTGTGTGGTTTCAATCGCTTGCAGAAACCGTATCAAATTCGGATGCTTGAGGCCTTTAACGACGTCGATCTCTCTGGGCAGGAATTTCTTGAGGTAGTCCTCGGGCGCCGTGTACTTGCTGACGATCTTGATCGCCACGTCGCCCCCGTGTACCTCGCTGTGAGCCATCTTAAAGTCAATGAAGGCGAACGCAAACTGTTAAAATTATTGGCGTTTTATGCAAGAGTTACCCGCACGGTCGCGTACGACCCGGCCCCGATGGTCTTCCCCAGGAAGTAGCCATGGTTTTCGAGGACAGTCTTTCGCTCCTTTGGAGTTTCCGTCGAGGTGTTCTGCATCGCGTTCTGGTTGATGCTGTTAACGGGAGAAGGCATTTCTTTGTCGTTTCCTTGCGCTGCCTACGTTTACCGCATCATTTTGACTGGAATTTTGACGTTTTTTATCGATTCCGGTCCATAGGCACCTGGGATGGACGTTTCAATTTGAATTTCGCGCTAATTTTGAAGCGTCCGCTGTGTTTTCCGCCAATAGCGCTCATCCTGCAGTACGAAGCTGAATCACTTTTGTTTCTTCTTATCACAATTGCAAAATAACGTGATTACCTTCGATTTAAACTTAAATTCAGATATTGGCGTCATTTTTTGTATTTTTGCGGCCAGCAAATTCTCGACGTAATTTTTCTTTAATTTGAATTTGCCGCCGTTTCCATCGACGTTATCGGCCAATGGCACGCTCATGATCCAAGCAAGCGTTCCGCTTGTTCGAGCTGTCGAATTGCATTCTGGGTAATGACGTTCGACAGCTGTCAGTGTTAGTGAAGTTCGCAGGTTCGATTTTAAAGTGAAAAATACTTTTAAGTTGTTTGTTTGCGGTAGTTAAGTGTAAGAAAAATGTCGTACGCGTACTTGTTTAAATACATAATAATCGGTGACACTGGTGAGTCTCGAATCTTATCGGCCATGTTACTGCGTTTAATTATCAAATCATCGTCAGTGGAAACAACTGATTACGCACAATTAGCGAACCCCAATTACCAAAACCTCAGCTTCCTGAAATTGATCGATGCCCTGCCGAGAAAGAGATAATCTAATCTCCGTTGGTAAACAAAGGTCTGTTTCAGGTGTAGGTAAATCATGCCTTCTCCTTCAGTTCACGGACAAGCGATTTCAACCGGTGCATGACCTGACGATCGGCGTTGAGTTTGGGGCCCGCATGATCACCATCGACGGGAAACAGATTAAGCTGCAGATCTGGGACACCGCCGGACAGGAGGCTTTTCGTTCCATCACCCGGTCTTACTATCGAGGCGCTGCCGGGGCACTATTAGTGTATGACATAACACGTAGGGAAACATTTAATCACCTAACAACCTGGCTCGATGATGCTCGACAACATTCCAACTCTAACATGGTCATTATGCTCATTGGAAACAAAAGGTGAGTGAGTCATACTTTCTAAAATATTCATTGTGTGAGGAGGTGATTATGTTTAATTAACAATTTGGTTAGGAATTTATAAATTGTGAATTGTTTAGCGACTTGGAAAGTAGGCGGGAAGTGAAGAAAGAGGAAGGTGAGGCGTTCGCGAGGGAACACGGCCTAGTCTTTATGGAAACGTCAGCAAAAACTGCCGCCAACGTCGAGGAGGCCTTCATCAACACGGCGAAGGAAATCTACGAGAAAATTCAAGAGGGGGTTTTCGACATCAACAACGAGGTATGTTTGTGATGCAGTTTGATTCAGTACAGTATTAAACATTCGCTCCTTATCAAATAACCTCTAACCTCAGATGCGGAATCTAACATTTCTAATTCTTTTCTTTTACGGCTTCGCGTTTATAATTCTGCTTTTTGAAAGGCAAACGGGATCAAAATTGGACCACAGCATTCGCCGACAAACCCTTCGTTACCTGGATCCGGTGGACAGGGCGGTTCTCAAGGAGGAGGTTGTTGTTAAAAATCTGAAGTATACACGTCGGATGTTGTAAGAATATTGTTCTCACTGGAAAAGGTGAGATACTGGCTGCATCATATATATAATATATTTAATCACATGAATTAATGAGCTATATTTGTCAAAAAAAAAAAAAATTAAAATTAATGCACCTACTTGCGGCGTAAAAGAACAAACACAAATCAAGAGGTTTATTACTTCTTTCAGTGATCCCCCCATAGTCATTAATTTATGTGAACGAAACAGTTATTGTGATTTTAGTTCGAAAGTGTTGTATATTTATGTATTATTATTAGCCGAAGACCAGTAAAGATTTTATTGTTTATACTTCTTAGTATTTAAAGCGTAAACTGATAGGTCTAAAGAAAAATATTGAATTTTATCTCCCCCTCACACCCTCATCACTGTTTCTCTTGTTTTTCTTTTTTTTTCTTTCAAACACTTGTGGAACAGTTCCCATCTAGACTTAATTAGTGTGGTAATTACGTTATTTAATATAAAATAATTAACTGATGTATCTTTTATTGTGTAATTATAGGTATAATAAAAAATTTGTATCTAAGTCAAGTCGCAATTGTCGTCTCTTTTCGTTTTGTATAGGTACCTATAGTGGTGTGTGTGTTCTGTCTCGTGTTTTATTTTGTTGATAAGTTTTGCATTTTGCTTAATAAATCATTTAATCTTGACGTTGTTCTTATTACAAACAGCTGGAGGGGTTTATTTTTGGTATTTAAATGTCGCTTCAAAATTATTGAGGTTTTAAATTTCCCGCGTGAACAGGGCCGTCAAATTAGGCGACTTCATTTAAATGGAAGAAATAATTGCTTTCTCATATAATAATTCGTGATTTCATATTTGGCGACAAAATTGTATAATCTCAATTACTATTTAAAATGTGTATGTAGAAATACATACAAATCCGCCTTAAAAATTTAGCGGCATCGTGCTTTGTGAATTTGGCAACCCTGCGCTAGTACTTTTGCAGATGGCGCGTTAGTCGATGGTTCTGCATGTTGTTTTTCCGTTCAATTTTAGCATATACATAGAATAGAACGCTTTAGCTCATTTGATTTATAAAACATGATTTCACTCATTTTAAAATGAACATACGCGATACGAAGGTCATTTAAATTAACATAACCCCAGCGCTTCCTCCATTTTACTTTCGGGGCGTCAAAGTGTACGATTGGGTCCAGAATTTCGCGTTCTCCTCGTTTCGACCAATGAGACGTCGAGGTGCGTCGACGCAGAGGGGCGCTTCCGCTAAAGATGGCCGAAAAAACCGTGTTAATTTCACAGCAGTCGTCAAAGCCCATAAAAATCATAAAATGGAAAGTAAGCAAGGGCCACTCCATGTCGATAGGTCGCGTGATCCTCACTTACCACTTGGACGGGGCCGACAAGAAGGAACAACGCAAGCTCAAGTCCACGCACGCAGGAACCGTGCATCAATTAATCGCTCAGGAAGGAGCCATAGTGAAAACGGGGTAAGCCCTGTTTGAATTTGCCCGCGAAAGCTGCATTTGGCGGGAAACCCTTTCGCAATTCATTTTCACCGTTTACAGTGATCCCCTGCTGGAATTAGAGCCGTGCATACATCCCACGGTGATGAAAGACATGTGCGCCGAGTGCGGGGCAGACCTTCGTAAAGAAGACGTCGCAACAACCGCGTCGATCCCAATGGTACATTCAATACCGGAATTAAAAGTCAACGAAGAGGTAAGTAGCTGTTTATGTCATCGCTCACATGAATTCAAAAGCAACTTTTAGTTGGCCCGGAAACTGGGAAAGGCTGATGGAGATCGCCTGCTGAAAGACAGGAAGCTCGTGCTGTTGGTCGACCTTGATCAAACACTCATACACACCACAAATGATAACATTCCTCCAAACATCAAGGACGTCTACCACTTCCAATTATACGGGCCGAATTCCCCTTGGTATCACACTCGTTTAAGGCCTGGCACGCAGCAATTCTTGCAAAACGTGTCGCAAATGTACGAGTTGCACATCTGCACTTTCGGGGCTAGAAATTATGCACACACAATAACCATGTTCCTAGATACAGACCAGCGATATTTTTCCAATCGGATTCTCTCGAGGGACGAATGTTTCGACCCCACCAGCAAGAAGGCCAATTTAAAGTAAGCCGATGTTTAATCGTTTTTTCAGTTCTCGATCACTTCTTGGGGTTTCTTCTTTCAGGGCTTTATTTCCGTGCGGTGATAACATGGTGTGCATCATTGACGATCGAGAGGACGTCTGGTCGCACGCGTTAAATCTAATTCACGTAAAGCCCTACCATTTTTTTCAACATACGGGCGACATCAATGCTCCCCCCGGTTTAGACAAGCACGAGAGTGACGACAAGGAAGGCATAGATTTAACAAAGATTAAAGTCAAGAGCAAAAACAACAAGGAGAAGTTAAACGGGAGAAACGCAGACGTAAATAAGACTGAGGAAAATGAAAAGGGCTCGGATGAGGCGAGCAAAGAAATAAACAGCGACGGGATTAAAGCAAATATTGAAGTTGACGGAGGCAAAGCTACAGAAATTACTATCGTTGGGGGGGAAGAAGAAACTAAAATGAATACGACAGACCCTGAAGAAATTAACATTGTAAATACAATTAAAGAAGATGCAAACCAGGAAGTCGACAAAGAAGAAACCAACACAGAAAACGATTCAGAAATAAGTACAAAAGAACCGGCAGAAAATACAAGCGTTCCTTCTATTCAGGATAATAATTGTAGCGATAAAGATTCGAAGATAATTATACAATCAGTGACGCCGGAAGTAATAAAAAATGATTGCTGCAGTAACAATGCGGACACAGATAACGTTAAAAGAAATGGCGAGCTCAGGAAAGTGCAAGGAACTTCTCCGGATTGTTCGGGGAAAGAAAGTAAAGTCCCTGCTGAGGAGGCAAATCATGTTAAAGACGAATTCATCGAGGTTGATGATCCTGATGATTACTTATTGTACTTGGAAGACATCCTCAGGAAAATCCACGTGGCCTTCTACGAAGAATTCGACAGGATGGAATCGGGGCAAGTCCCCGACTTGAAGTCGGTGATTCCCGTAGTTCGTAGCCAAATCTTGCAGGGTTGCAACCTTGTTTTCAGTGGTCTAGTGCCAACACACATCAAATTGAATCAATCGAAAGCGTACCTCGTGGCCAGGAGCCTGGGGGCGAAGGTGACTCAGGATTTTGGGGAAGACACGACGCATTTGGTCGCCGTAAGGCCTGGCACGGCCAAGGTTAACGCCGGCAGGCGAAGAAAAACCATCAAGATCGTCACCCCAGATTGGCTGTGGGCTTGTGCTGAGCGGTGGGAACACGTCAACGAAAAGGTTTTTCCCTTGAACAGTAAGGGCTCGAAAAACCGTCATCCTCCTCCGCATTGCAGTAGCCCCGAGCACGTCCCGAATTACCAGGAAGTCCCGGCGGCTCGAAAGAGGACACCCAGCGGTCGGTTTATGGACACCATCAATCCACTTATGTCGTTTTCAAGCGCTGACATAGCCGACATGGATAAAGAGGTTAGTCTCATCGCAATTTATTTAGTAGTTGTTATGGCGTTCTGCTTCATTTGTAGGTGGAAGATATTTTAGATGATGAAAGTGATGATACCGACGATGAAGGTAAGAACAAGAAGCCTTCGGCTGTGGAACCGGTTGTAAATAAGGAAGAAGAATCCAGCAGCTCGGAGGATTCTCTGACGGGTGAATACCCCCGAGGTTTTAAGAGGTCGAGGGAGAAACGTAAGTTAGAACGAGAGGAACAGATGGAAGAAGATGCGGAAAGTTCCGCTGATGAGTTTCCAAGTACAAAGTTTCGCAGGGGTGAACTCTTAGACAGTGACTTAGACATTGGTGATTCGAACAGTGAGGGCAGTGTCGAGGCCCCGGACGAGGTCGACGACGGTGAATGGAACATGATGGGTGCTGCGCTCGAACGAGAATTCTTGTCAAACAACTGAGTGATACTGACTTAGCGTAACCACTTTTTTTTTATAACAATTATGTTTTACTTCTTAATTACTAACGTGTAAATAATAAATACTTGAGGTCGCATTTTAATGAATTCAATTGATTGATTGATTGTCTACAGTATTATTTTTTTATGATTTGTTCGTGCACGAATTGTAGGATTTAATCGAAACAATTGTTATTTAATTTTAGATCGCTGTAAGACTGTGTATAGGTTTAATTAAAAAGTTAAAACTGCGGTTACAAATTCATCAAGTGCTTTTGATTTACGTGCTAATTTCCGCCAATTCGCTGCAACAGAGCCATATGGCGGATGGCCCTTAAAAGGAGTATTTTAGATTTGCGTTGTTGGCACTGGTGGAATGATGCCATCTCTATTTGCGTGCAACACGAATGTCAGGATGAGTCTAGCCATCGCAGCCGGAGGAGTCACGTCAATTGCCGAAGTGCCTTCGTTGGACGTTTACCGGGTCTTTGACTTTCTCGAAAACGGCGAGAGCTAGAGACTTGCGGTTTATGACATCCGATCGCCCCTTTCAAGTTCTATCAGGGCGATTTTTTTCGCCGCAATCTATTTTTCGTCGAAAATTCGTTCTATAAATAACTATTATTCGATTAGCGCTAGCGAATTTTTACTTTTTCAGTTTTCCACTGAGAAAAAATTGTTTTTCTGCGACCACATTTAAGGGGTTGATATCTCGGAAAGGGGGTGAGCTACAGAAGAACCGAGCCCGGTTTTGAATGCACCTTATCGACCTCTACGAACTTTGATTTTTTTTCTAAAAATTTTGACAATATGCAATTTGTCATAATATTTAAGTTTTATTCAAAACATTCAACGTATATCATTTAAGTTATACCACAGTATATACACAGTGCAGAAATTTAAAAATCGGCATTCGTTCGGCAATTCTCGTAGCTCTTTCGGCGGTGTTGGTTAGATTCTAGTATACTTGAGTATACGTTTTTGCATAACCAAATGCGAAGGATGATAAGTTTGTTTGCCATGCAGTTAGTTTGAATACCTGAAGTACCATCAAAATGTAGTATAAAGCTTAATCTCGTCTTGATTTAACAAACGATGGAAACCTGGCAAACATGACAAATTTCTCGTATTACAATGACTATAACACAACTACGATAAAGCCCCCCGAAGATATAAAGCGTGATCAAGAATGGAAGTACTTGATCATTCCCTTGGTTGTCATAATCCTTATTATGTTTCTCTCAGCACTGGTAAGAGTACCTTTTGATTTACAGCAAATAACCAACAACCGAAACATGCCCCTTTCAGGTATATTTAATGGCTCGGAGGAGAAGACTGGCCATCATCCACCATCACATTCTGTCACTGTACGACTTTGACGCCACCGAAAACGAATGGGAATCCTTCAATCTCAGCGACAACCCCAGCTATAAGTCGTTGGAATATTCAACTACGCTTTTATGATGTTGTGATAATTTACGTTTGGAAGTATTAAAACTAATTTATTTATTTATTGTAAATAAAAGAGCCAAGGCGCATCAAAAAAAAAAAAAAACTAAATGCGGAATATTTTGTTACCTTTTAGAATAAAAGAGAAATCATGTTAGTTCTTGCTTTTTAGTATCCGATCCAACAAGGGCACGTACTCCTTGGTGATGAAGTTCTCCGACGGGTCTCCTGCAGGATTTTCTAGCTTTTCGTACTCATCCTTTTCTTTTTGGTTGAAAATCTGCTCGAAGGTGTCGATTGCCGACATGTTGGTCAGGAAGAAATTGATGAAGAAGATAATGAAAGATGAATTTCTGCTGCATCATTTTTGGGGGTCCATGCCATTTCTCTTAGCCTTCACTTTCGATGTATCCTGCAGCAAATTTTCTAAGTCGGCTACCGAAGTCTTCTTCTTTCTTTTCCCGCCGCCCCATACATGGCGTTAGTTGGTAAGTATAAAAGGATTTGAAAATAGTTTGGACACAGAAACAGACTTGATTTGAGTTTTTTTAATTTTTAAAATAATAATCTGACGAATCATGAAACCTGAAGCTCGTCTAACAGAGACAGGCATTTATTTTTTAATAATAGGACCGCTTCTTGGAAAATAACGTGAGGTGCCACAGCTCCTACAGATTCTATTGTAACTGAAAAAAAGCAAAAAATGACCATTGCAGCAGCAGCAGCATCAGCATAGTAAATTGAAATATCTGAATGCAACGTATACAATAAAGCAACTCACATATAAAGTGGTCTTGGACTTTGCTCATCACGACGGCGTCCTTGAGGTCGTCGTGTCTAAAGACATTGCGGCTTCCCATGTCATAACGAGAGTCGTTTACAACAGCGACTTTTCTACCTTCCTTTGTGTTGCGCACTGAGATTACTCCCGGTGAAAAGCACTTCTGTAGTCTTACAGCGTCGTCGCCTTCAACTTCCCTAACGAGTTTGATGTCGGGCAGTAATCTATAAAATGCTGTCGCTGGAATAAACAGACTCTTAAAATCGAGCAAGCTTTGTATTCGAAGGACGCACCGACCGGAGAGAATTTAGCATGATCTCTACCGCTGCTTTTCACGGCTATCAACTTTAGGTCAAGCTCATGTCCAGGGCGCATCTTCGCTATGAGGATGTCATCGTGGATAGGTCCGATGTCAATTTCCTTGTGCCATTCGTTCTGACTACCTTTGGGCAGCCATTTGATATGCTTGGAATAAACTACAACAGAAACGACTTGATATTTGCGGTTACATAAGTAAAAAGCTTACCGTTGTTATTCTTATACATATCGTCGGCGCAGGACGCGTCCTTATTCCCGTCTTTATTCAGCGAGCACTTGATTTTCAGTTCGAATTCTAAAGAGTCCATCTCGGTGAATTCGGTCGAGTCAACGCTGTGATACTCGAAAAGCCGGGGGTCTGCCTTCAAGGGTATGAGCCCCAAGCGATGAGCCAGAACTTCATCTTGTATTATGGTGGTGTTGTTATAAATGTGAACCTTCTCGATGGCCATGCTGGGCACGTCGCTGATGATGAGTCTGCGGAACGTATTGGCCAGGAAGGGGTGTATCCCGATTAGGTCGAATTCCATTTCGTTGCCGTCATATCGGACGACGACAACCCGCAACTTTTTCTTGAATGTCTTTAAGTTGTAAGTTTCATCGAGCACTGTAGGCACAGAAGGCAGATTCTACAATAGAAGAAAAATTAAGGAAATTTCTCAAGTTAGGCAGTTTGAAAGAGCTTACCTGAACCACCTTATATTCTTGCAATATAACTCTCGGTTTATCATCGTTTAATGTATTCATTTTACGTCGTTACGCTTTAGCCAATTTTAAAAAACATAACCTTCGTAGGAAGCCACATTTTTTTGACGTCAAGGTTGGTAGAGCTGATGCAATATCAGTTGTGCCAACGTTGGTCAATGTGTTGCCATCTTGCGATGTCCATACGTAAACACCAAACGTCAACAGTTTTTATTTTTTTTTTCTTATTTTTATTTGTAAAATGTTATTTTCCTTTAAGGCAAAAACACAATTCACAAAACTTATTCTAAAAATTTAATATTCCACAGCGAAATTTGAGGAGCAAAGTATTCACGAATCTTAGAAAACAAACTAATATTTATTAAAATAATGAACACTTATTTCAATACAAAACTATAGTTATCCTCCAGTCTAGTCGATCTCGATGACATTTTCTGTAATGAAAATTAAATTTTGCGCACCACGAAAAGCTCTTAACGATCGACGATCACGTGTCTCCTTTTAAGATGACGCCTGTTTTAATTTCGAAATTCTTATAAAATTTGGAACACAGCCGCTCAAGGCAATGAAAAAATGCCAACGAAAAGCTTAATAGACGTCGACGTTTTGACAGCTGACAAAATTGCAAATGAATGGTCAATTTAAACGTAAGGAATTTGTCAAGCCACGTGATTTTCAATCGTAAAAACTCGTTCTATTTGTTTCTGTCCACTTACGATAAGATTTTTCCGAAACGGGATATTTATTGACAGGTTCCACCAAAACCGTCGACAGCGTCAAGCTGTTGTTACAGCTGATCTGTTTGAGTAGATCTTCTCGTTCGAGGTCAATGACTGACGCACCGTTTTCCTTCTGCTTATCGCTCGCGGTGTTCTTCGGCGCTTCGATCGGATGCGCGCTCAGAGGAATTCCAACGATTCTATTGTTTTTATCTAATATGACGCTCTTGAACTGTTTCACAGGAGGCGTGGCACCGTTGTCTTGTTGGCTTTTGTTCGTCTGTTCATCGGGCAGGCGAACGTTCGCGACGTTCACAGGATTCCCTCCTGCCTCTTTACTACACGTTGCCTTATTGGTTGCACTTTCGTTTGTTACCGTCGCCGCTGCGGCAGTTGGCAGCGTTTTCTTTTCGACACCCTGTATAGCTTGATGAGAAATGCAAGAACAATTCTGCGGCGGGGCATTTTGAGGAACTTTGTTTTCCGCCCTTAAACCATACGAAAAAACTCTTAAGGGAGTTTTAGATCGTCATAAATAATTGCTGTTGAAACTCACCGCTTTTTTTCGTACTTTGTTTTGTAAGCGCGCAAGTGCTCTGGCAGTCCTGCCAGTTTCTTCGCTTGTTTCGCACCTATCGTCTTAATAACAAGGTTGCGTTGACGATCTTTGTTGTCCTGTCTAAAATGAAACGTAGAAGATTATCCAACGACACGATGTTTTACAAATTTTAACACTGCGGAAATCACTTTCGCTCAATACACCTGTGTTAACGCTTTTTTAAGAATGATCTTCAAGTCAGTTTCACGGGCAAACAATAAATAGAGACAAACAGAAACCTTCGGCATTTATTTTTAGTAAATTATTGTCTGCTTTAAGTGATTTTTCAAGTTAAATGTTGAGACTCTATGCAGTGCCAGATAAAATAACTTGCGAGTTACAGAAGTGAATTACTCACCCTTTTAAAACTTCACTTTTCGTCGACTGGTTCGGCTGTAAATGTTCTGGAAGCTCTCTGTCATTCTCTGAAACAAGCGCAGATTAAATAAAATAACTTTCCTTGAATCACCAACTGACCTTTCAGTCGTTTCTCTTCATTAAACTCATCCCACGCTTTCTTCTTCTCCGTTTCGTTCAGCACCTCCTCCGTAAGATTCTCCAGCAACGATTGGTGCTCGTGGAAAGAATGGATGTCCGAGTTGAAATTCTCCAGCACTTTCTTCAAGATGTCGTCGGAAGGAGTGCCGTACGGTTCGATGGATTCCTTCGTGAACATCTTGAATCTACAGTTAAGTTATTTCATTGGGAAGTAGCAATCCAAGCACGCAAGAAGTTTCAGTTTGTTCACCTGTACATCTTTTGCAAATCTGAAGATTTATAGTGTCTGGGGATTTGCAGTTGATCGACGACTCTACCTGCGACCGCCAACTTGGTAATGGACCGTTCGTAATTGACCTCCTCCATGGTACCCTGAAGACCGTAAGCTCATCTTAGCAAGCTTAGTCGGAACTTACCCCTCTCACTTTTGCCACCAAGCGATAAACGTAGCACTGCTTCTTCTGGCCGAAGCGATATATCCTGAAGATGCTCTGCAAATCGTAGGCGGGGTTAAAATTCACGTCCATGAGGACGATTCTATTGGCGGCGACCAAGTTGAGGCCCAGTCCGCCCACTCGATGTGAAATCAGGAAAACTTTAGCGCTGACGTTGGCCGGGTTGTTGAAATAATTGCAGTATTTCATGCGGGTGTCAGGAGGCACGGTGCCATCCATTCTCAGGTAGTGCTCCTTTCTCTTCCAGCTCTGACACCTCGACGTGCCGATCGTTTTCAAAAAATACTCGATGCAATCCAATTCAGCCAGACTATTCGAAAACACCAGCCTAAAACAAACGCCGCAGTCAATCAGATGCCCGGGTCACTATTTCACACTTCACTGACAATTTATCACCGGCTCGTTCACACTCCTCCAATATTCCAAAGAGAACTTTGAATTTGGGGCCGTAATCGATGTTCGTCTTGAAGTCTTCGGGGCAAAGGTCCTGCCACCAGCCTCGCGGAATCTCGTCGTTCGCAGCAACGCCGACGGCGCCGTTTCTCAAATTATTATCATTTAGGGCGACGTTCTCGCCGGGGCCTTGATCCAACTCGATAGTAATGTTATTTGTTTCTAAATTAATCGTATCCACTTCCAGTTTGGTTTTCTTGTCGAACTGGGCTTTCTGAAATCCGAAAACGAAGAAGGAAGTTCAGAAGAGGCAGAAAAAAGCATCGATTGCTTACGTGTTGTTCCACCAGGTAAAGGAGATAAGGATGCGTCCACACGTTCCTGAGATTATTAAAATCAATAAACAATTTTCTGCCTCCTTTTCTGGCTTCGTTGCAAAACCTTTCCAAGTAGGCCTTGTACAGTTCGACCTGCACCGGATGCAGGAGGACGTTCACCGCGTAATCGGTCATTTCTGGCAGGTAGCTCTTCAGCTCCGTCACTTCGTAGCGCTGTCGAAAAGAAACAAAAATTGCAGGATTGTTTAATAGCGTTTTCGACTTACTGCTCTGAGGCGCACTCCATCTTGTTTTAACCTCATGTAAAAACAGAGGACGGAGACACTCTCAGAGCGCCCCGGAGCGGTCAGTCGGAAAACACTATAACATTCGTGATTCGACGCATCGGTCGCGTACTTGAACGGTTTGCTTCAGGATTTTGTGCAGGACGTGGCTCCTCTTCCGCATCAGCTGGATGTCCGTTTGGGTGGAATCGTCGTACTGGCCGTTGGTGATTGGATTGACGAAGCGATTCGAGTATTCGGCCAGTGTGCCCAGTAAATTCGGTTTCACGAATTTTACCATGTAATAATCTAAAATTGACGATAAATGTCGTTTCTTTGCAACCGACGCGCGACGACGCTTAACGCTGTTTACGTCGCCTTAGCAACGCCAAGTTACCATAGCAACGTGGAGCGTTGCCTTGGCGTTACCGTAGCAACCAATCAACAAAAATCACGTCAAAAAGAAGAATTTCTTTCTAAAAATTATTGAAGCGCTATCATTTTCGCCGATTATAAATTTATTATGAAACAATGAATTTAAGCATATTACTCACACTCTATCAAATTATTCTGCAGAGGAGTTCCGGTGAGTATAATCCTCCGTTTCGATTTGATCTTCATCAAGCTCTTGGTTCTGTTATTTTTGCCGTTCTTCAACAAGTGACCCTCATCGCATATTACCAGGTCCGGGCCTGAAAGCACTCTCTCTCTTTTAAAAGATCGCGATTGTCTATTTAGATTGATAAAGGATGTTTTATCCGACTGGTCGTCTGAGGTCGATGTCAAAAACGTCGGCTCGATCAAAAATAAAATGTTTAAATTTTTATAACAGATAAAAAATATGAACCAAAAACACGATTAATCATGCGGATGAAGGATTTGCTTGTACTTTATTAATAATCGCGTCAATTACGAAACTTACCAGGATCGAAGAGGGCGTTTTTGACGATCTGTTGTTTCTCGGTGAGCACCGCCTGTGACTCATTTGGTACCAACTTCACCAGCGTCTGGTAAGCCTCATACCCTAGAATAAGGACGCCAGAATTCTGCAGCCATTCCTTGATGACGTTTATTCTATATTCTTTATCTGCCTTTCGAGTGCTGCATAATCACAAAAAAAGCAAAAAATAAAGTTGTTGGCGGGTCGCAAACATGAATTCAGTTGAAATAGGCAATATTAACTAACCTGATGCAGAACCTCCTAACGAAATTTTCCTCGTCAACATCGTTCAAGCCAATTTTAAACTCGTACTCCCAGTTTAAAACGGTAGAAAGAGGGCACACAATCAGAACATGCGTCGTTTTCGTCACCGGATGCTTGAATAGCGTGTGAATCAGTGTGACCACCTGAAAGGGATTTCTCCAACCTGCGAGTCGGCAAAATATCTCTGATCACCTACCTGAAGCGTCTTCCCTAGGCCCATGCAGTGTGCAAGGATGCAGCCCGTGCCCTCGTAATTCCCCAGACGATTGACACTCTCGTAACAAATGTTCCACATGAAACGCACGCCCTCTTTCTGATGGGGCTTCAATTTATTCGTGAGCTGTAAGTTTACAGATACCACCGGCTCATTCGTCTTTTCGTCTACATCGAGGACCAGCCCGTGTATAAATTCCGTTGACGCTTGAGACAACGCCACATCCAACTGTTTCAAAAATAAAATCCAAATTAAAACAACCGAAGGCGTCGAACGCCACCAACTAATTTACATTCTTTTGCTTCAGTAGAATGCGCTGGGTACGATCGTCTTCTTCTTTGGCGGCCCGCTTGGTTGCTTCCTCGAGGGTCTCATCTGATTTAACCTAAGCAAATGAACAATGCGATCACGGGAAGGAGGACACACGGAGCGAGTGAAATATTTACTTACGGCTCGGATGTTTCTTCGTCCGACCTTCTTGGTCTCGTCCTCCTCGTCGTCGCTCTTCTCCCTCCTCCGCTTTGAAGTGAACACTCTGACACTTGCAAATCAACGAAAAAATAAAATAAATCATCGAATTTTTAAGATCGTCACTCACAATTCCACGTCGCTGTTCTCAGAGTCCGACGATAGAGAAATCAAGTTGGTTTTGTCCAGGTCAGAAACGTCTACGAATTCTCTGTAATTTTCGAAGCGAGTGATTCTCAGCTCGTTAGAATTTCGTGAGACTTACACGTCTTCATGTTTACGCTTCTTTGACTTGGCATCATCCGTTTGCTTCGGGACGTTTTTGTCTAACCGATTCTTGCCGTCGTCATCTTCATCGCTCGAAGACGAATCGGTTATTTTCCCAGTTAATAGCTTATCTTGCCGCCACTTTTTTCTCTTAAGCGACTCGGGGTCTGTATTCTTTTCCTGCGCGCACACAAGCACAGGTAAAAATAAAAATCACGTCGTCCAATTTCTGGAAAATTGGCCGAAACAGAGCAAGGTCACGCCTGCAGAAATGCAAAAAGAGATCAAAACCAAAGAGAGCATTTTGAAAATACAAGTGAACGCCTTTCGAACAATCCACGTAAAACGAAGTGGATTCCGATTTCTGGTTTATTATCCAAAAACCACGGCGCGACTACAAGGAAAATCGAGATCCAGCTGTTAAAAACAAATTGGAGAAAAAAGGGGATGTCTTCAACCCCCATCTGCACGTTTCAATAATTATTTTTTAAATTAAAAATAGTAATAATTAAACGAACCTCTTCGTTGCACGACTCTCTCTTTTCTTCCTTATCACTACTCTTCAGAACTACTTCCTCAACTAAATGTGCATCATCATCATCATCATCATCTGCCTCAGATTCGAGTAATTCGCAGTCGATGTCGGTCTCATCGCTTGAGTTAACCTCAAGATCTGATTTGTCGCTGAAATTGTAATTCAGGATTTCCTGCATGACCTTCTCGTTGTCTATTTTCGGAACGAATGCGTCCATCTTATCCGGAAGCAGCGGTTCATCTAGCACATCACTTTTGCTATTCAGTAAATCACAGTCGACGACAGTGCTGTCCGAATCACTCGAATCGCTTGTTTCGCTCGATTCACTCCCCGACGATTCCCTGGATGAAAGTCTTCTCCTCTTCGGCCCGCCTTCTTTTTCAGTGTCGCTTAAAGACCTGCAGCGCGCTCTCTTGTCCAACGAATCGAAATTCGTCAGCCTGAAAACGATAACGAAGAAATTTAAGATGGCAACGGCTGCGGACAAGGTCGACCAACCGCTCTATTTCTGCCAGCTCCTTGTCGTGGAAGGTTTTTTCCTCGAGTTCGGAGAAATCGAGATTGTCCATCAGGTTTGTCAAGACGACGGAGCACTCTTTCACGTTGAACTCGTCGTGATAAATCCGTTCAGTCGAAACGAGTTCCACCGGCTCACTGTTGATTATATCCAGGAGGACGTCCGTCTCAATTACGATTTCTTTTCCGACGGGGTTTAGGTTCTTTGGAATCGGCATGTTATCTTCAGCTTCTGAGTCGTCACTGCAAGCGAAAGACATTTAAGGATAGCAATTATACGAGCTGAAACCCCATTAACCTCTCGGCATCACCTGAAGAATCAAAATCGGAAGTGTCGTATCCAATGTTTTCCAATTCTCGAATCGCCGCGACTTCAATTCTTCGCTGCTGCTCGACCGATAATTCTCCTTCGCCTTCATCTTCCAAATCCGTCATTTGTTCGTGGTTTAAACATCTCACTTCCTCTACCTTCAAGTCTATATCACAATCACAATTACTACCGGCCACTTGTTTTGATTCTCTTTCTTCTAAGGCAACTGCGCCATGCTCTGTTGCCTCCGGGGCATTGGAAGCTTCGCAGTTAACACTCACATCATTTTCCTCTGTCACTATTTCAGAGTCGGCGGGCTCGTCTTTCAAATTGTTCTCTTCTTCTCTAGAAACTGAAAGTTCTGCGCAATTGTTCGCTGGAGCTTCAGGATTCGATTCACCTTCCAAACCGCTTCTCTCCCCACCCGAGATCAAGGCGCCCAAGAGTTGGTTCATCACCGCGTCGATGTCCTCCTTGTCTTCGAACTTTTCATAGTCTTCTGGCTCTTCCTTGATGGTCTCTTTTTTCAAGTCGGCGCAAAATTTTTCAAGATCGAAATTGGGAGGAGTGTGCTGTTCAAACAAGTCACTGCTGTTGCACGTGGAGGCCCGCTTTCCCGTGAGGTTCAGGTAGTCGAGGAACAGAGCTTTCTCCGCGTTGTCCTTGTCGTTACCTAAGAAAAGAACGACACAGGAGTGATAGAATATTTTATAAAGACGAGGACGCGGTTGTACGGCGATAATTTACCATGTGAAATTATAGGTACTTCTACAATGGTATGCACAACGGTCCGTAATGGTGATTGATCTACAAGAAAAATTTTGAGTAATAATAATAAAAGGATTGCGTTGAAATTATCTAGTAGTTTGGTTTTTTTTTTGGGATGAGATGAAAATTAAAAGAAATTTGTAAACAATTGGCACCGGGTTACTTAATAAATCATAGGTAGGTACCGTTTTCAGACTGACACATCGACAAATTGAAGATTTCCTCTGATTTTTCCTCATCAGGATCCGAGAAAATATCTTGGGTGTCTGACTCGTCGGAAAACCTTTTCAAACTTAATCTGCTTCTGTTGAGCATCTTAACTGGAAATAATAAAACTGTCAACTTGTGCGAAGCACGAAGGCCATGCAAAATCACCTGCATTTTCCTTAGGGCAGATATCACATTTTTCAGTCTTCGCGAGATGCGCTTGTGCATTCTTGAGGGCAGTTTGATAGGGTGCCAGCGAGGAACTTATAAAGTGGACGAACCATAAGGACTTCCTGCAGTAGAAGTCGGCCGTGATCCGGTTGAAATCGGTGCCATCGAGGATTTCGATCTCATTCTGCGCTTGCTTGCACATGTTCTCCATGGTGGCGAACATATCCCTGCAGATGTTTTTAATCTCTTCATATTTAACACCTGAAAAGCCAACGAAGTTTTACTGGAGCCACAAGCGAGCACTTTCTTTTTAATATTTGCTTCGCGCTAGGCTCGTTTCGATTCTCGGATTTCCTGGTGGTTATAAATTCTAGACGCTCAGAAGCCCAGATTATAATTTATAACTATACATTTTATAATATTTACCTTTGTTTGCCATTTGAAACTCAGCAGTTTGACGTTTTCTCGAAATCAGGCTGACCAACCTAAGGCTTTGCTGATGCGTCCATAACCTACAAAATTTGGTTGACATTTGATGTTCTTCGTATTCCATATTTCGGAACCGTAAACGTAACGACATATTAAAAGCATAAATATAAATAAAATACCTGTATTACATTACTCTTTATTTAGAATTATTTACAATGTATATTTGCATTTGACTGCTGCAATCCACTTGGCCATCGTTGCCAATAACTGTGTCCAAGTCAAAAACGTTCTACTCTATTCGAGTGACCGATAAATCATATTCAACATCAAGCTTTAGAAATTTCAAGTTAGGTTTTAAACGACGAATACCAGGATTTGTCCTGTCGCAAATAGGTATCAATAAAACGATGCCGACATAAAAATAACAAATTTATTAAGTATTAAGTTAACAAAGTAGTCAACGTACCTTATACACCTGGCAGTGATTATATCTAAATAGCTAATGCGCACAATAAAACTAAAAATTATTATTGCACATAAGTGTTGCCCTACTTTTTATAAATTAGTAATGCGATCTGTCACGTTTCGTATCTCTTCCACTCATTCACGCTTAAAATTTGCAAGTTAACTTAAAATCGATTTCACGGCCGTGCAATACGTCATCAAAATACGGTCGAAAGCAAAATAAAACAGTGAACCTCACAGATTTTACAAATAAAAGTTTTGAGCTTGTCAAATTCGAAATCTAACAAAATATTCAAGTCAAGTCGTACTTAAACAGTACCATTTTGGAGAAACAAAATTACAGGAAACTGTAATTGTCTACTATTGTTTGCTTTCGACTTGATGACTCTCTTTCATACCTATCATGTGCGATATTTGAAATTGATTACACAATCACCTGACACGTTTGCTAAGACTTTTAACAAGCCTGTCGACTTCTCCGTTGACCCGCACCAATAATAAATAACCCAGTAATACTGACGGTATCGAGACGAACATGGCGATCGCTTCAAAAATGAACCTCGGCGCGAAGATCTTCCACACCATCAAGTGCCTGCAATGTATTGTGGCCGACATCATGCTTGCCAATACCTAAAACACACACGTCTCACTCAAAATCTTCTCTTCCGACTTTTCAAAACAGGCCTTACATGCACGAGCTGGCAAGAAAAATATTTACAGGCCAGCACGAGAGCACCATCAAACATCTGCGAATCGTTCTCGTACAGCAAGAGGTCGCCACGTGACACATCGAGCTTCCTGTTGCTCGCCAAGCTGGTGAAGGTAGCGTACAAGCTAAACGGGACTATCTGCAGGAAGGGCAGCATGAAACCCATCAGAATGTAAGAGCCGAACGTATTTAATATGATGAGAGTTGCAGGGACGAGAATGTAAGTGAATTCCCCGTCCGTTCCGACGAAAGCTGCCTCCCACGCTATATTCGGGAACGCCGCTTGATGTCCGGTTCCGTAAAAAAAATAACGCGCCAGCATCACCCACAATAACAGCGACGTCATTGGAACTTCCAAAAGATGTCCTAAAACCGACAATCTAAAAACAACAATCGCATAAACTATGCATGACTCACCTGCGTTGGAAGATTTCTCAAACCTGGAAATCGAAGTGACAGCAGAAACAATTGTCAAGGCAAAGTACATTAAAACAGCAGACGGCGCGGCTGCACCTCTGAGAAGCAAGCCGAGCAACAAGACGACGTAAACCCCGGCGATGGTGAAGATGGCGCTGTACGCGGTTCCCAGACCGCACACGACGGGTAGGTCCTCGTTTTCGTCGCTTTTTCGATCGAGCAAAGACTTCACTTGCTTGAATAACCGAGGAATTGTACGCTCGAAGTTGTTCGGTAAAACCCACAGAGTGAGAGGTTGAATGTACACGAACAAAATACCCGTGGCAATCAAAAAGTACACAATCCAAGCAAGCAAGTGCGTCTGCCACAAGTACCCCATAACCAGCCTGCGCCTAACGTCACTGGGAAGGTCGTGCAACACCCAGAAGCCCAAAGTGCAAACCACGACGGTAGTGGGGGCGTACTGGGCCAAAATCGTTGTGAATGAGAACCCAGAGAGATTTCCACAGGAGCGCAAGTACATACGCGTTAACGTCACCAACAAAGCGAGAGAGAGTAATGCCACGCCCCACTCGACCACTCGCCTGGATTTCGATTGGTCCTCCTGATTAACGCAGTTGTTTTCTTCCCGACAGCGCCAGAAATACATGGACATGCGTATTATAACGCAGAAAGCCACCGAGAGTATCGCCAACTTCGTTTTTACCGACCTCCTGCTAGTGTTTCTCAGCAGTAAATCGAGCAAAACGACGCCGACGAGCGTAACCAATAAATATAGAGTGACGTACGCGTCTTCCACCACGAAACTATTCGAGAAGAATCCGCAGAAGCTGACCAACAAAATCATGCGGCACAAAAACTCCACCCACCCGCGTTTCTTATTGGCTTCGTGCCACTTCAACGCAATAACATCCCAGTTTAGCACGACAAGGACAGACAACATGAAGATCGATGTTATACCAGACACGAAAAACAAGTTAGTGAAGAAATTGGTCGTTAAATTGAAGGTGTAGCAAGCGAAGTTGATCACGAAAGAAACCAGTAATGAAAGGTATAAGTAGTTAACGTAAGAGCCCGAGAAGATTTCTGACAGGCGATTGTTGGGGATGCCATCTGCGATCGTATAGATTAGAAACAGCGTTAAAAAAGTGAAGATGAGCCCTCGGGACATCGAGAACGAATCGAATTGGATCCAGACTTGCTCGCACATATCCCGGTACTCTCCTAGAACATTAAAGACTTCGCCTGTCAGATCAGGAGACGGAAGGCGCTCTCTCATAGATTTGTGTTTGTGCTCCAGGTCAAACAAGGTCACCTCATCGAAGGCACTTGCGGTGTTCGAGTACTCTGTGATGTAGGTGAAGACTTGTTGAAAGTTCGTCCAAGCTATGAGCTGAAGCTCACGCCAGTCGTACTCGGGGCCAGGCAGGCTGCTTAGTATGACACTTCCTAGGTTTGCAAACGGAATTGGAACGCCTAGGATCACCGATAGTGTTGGTATTAAGTCGACTTGCTTAACGGTTCTTCCAGCCTGATTGAGCAAAGGTGATTTTGAATACACAAACATTGCTGAGGTGACTTCGTTAGAGCTTTCACCACCATGATCGCCTTAAACAATTGTTTAATTTAACCAACATGCCCCACCTTCAACCACACTTTTGCCTTACCAGTTTCTGTCATTCCATGATCACCAACTACGAACAACACTACGTCATCGTCAAGGTTAGCCGTCAATTTTCTGAGTGGGAGGAAAAAATGCAATGTTTATTTAATACTGAAATTTATAAAAGTCGAACCTGATGACGTCGTTCATTTCTGACAACTTCCTTGTCATCTCCGGGTGGTTGGGGCCGTAGCGGTGCCCGCAATGGTCCACGCCGAGATAATGTCCAATCAGCAAGCTCCAATCTTTTTTTGCGAGCTCATAGAATATGTTGTTACTTACGCCAGTATCGACCTTATCCAGGTCCCAGACGTTGAAGGACGGAAACGGGTAGCTTCTTGCGAAGCGCCCTGGGTATAACCCCTCCCAAGTATCATCGCCGAGGAAAACCACGGACCGATTTTGACTTACCAGCTAAAACGGACACATTAGCCCTCGTTAATACAACTTATAATTATAGCTTTTAACCTGGTCTATTATGTTGTCCTCCCCAATCTCTGATGTTGCAAAGTTTGAGCCGGCATCAATGAAAGTGGGAAGGCTCCCCGTTGACAGGGCCTTCAGTCTTTGCATGGTCGTGGTGGGTGGGTCCGCAATGAACTCGTACAACCTCGTCGTTTCTGGACGTGAACGCAAGAGTTCACTGATAACCGGGAGTTTATTCTGGTAGGGCAGGGGGTCGGGTAGGTTTTCATCGTACAAAGCAAAATCGTATCTCAACGCGTCAATTATCAACAAGACAACTCTGGCTTTGGGGGGTTGACAAACCTGCGCCTCGTTTCTCAGCGCGAAATCTAACACTTCCTCCTGCGTACAGTTACCTTTCGAAGATTCGCAAGGAAGTTCCAAGCGGGGAACGCACGTCGAAGTGATGTTGAGTGCGATTCTGTTCAGGAGAAATCCGCTCGTGAAGAGCAGGATCGAGACTACTGTCAGATACGACAACCAAAGCAGAAAAAGGAAGTAACGCCAGTGTTTCGCCATCGTGTCATCGTCGAAAATTCTTTGCTAATTTAATTAAAATACGCTTCATACCACCACCATTTACAAATCCTAACCTAAAATGTCAAATATACATTTGATTCTGAACTACCGGTCAAAAGATCTACCAATAGTAGACCGATGATGCACATCAAGTCCTTCTTCTCTGGATCCTTTTTATGTGCATTTGAATTCTCTCAAGCCAATATTCGTATTAAAAGAGACGTAAACTACGCGTTTACTCTGGTTAGGAATTAATCGGTTAGTTCGTACAGCAATAATTGAAAATATTAAGATGACTGAAAAGATTAAACACTTGGAAGGTTTTAGATCCAAGCTTCATCAATAGTACCAGCACCCTCTACTGTTTACTTAAAGTATTAAAATACAAAATTTGGCGCCGTAATATTTCCCTTAAAATTTTATTACGCCATTGACTTTAACCGGCGAATCTCGACAAACTATGCAGTAATGTTTGTTTTAGAATGACGAAATAGAAAAAATGCGTGCTCAAAACACGATAAACACGCACCAAGAAGACGCGTCGGCGTAACGCAATGCAATGCTAACTGTTAATCAGTTCTTCAGGAGATTATTCGTGCTCTCTGCGTTCGCGATAACGACAAAAAAAAGCTTTATCTGTAAAAACATTTATGTCAAAGGCCAGCGGCAGCGGAAGCGCCGTTAGATATGATGATCGTAGCAGTGTACAAAGCAATTATTCCATCTTGAAAACGCGCGAGTAAACAAATGGAATCATGTTGGACGTAAAAGTGAAGTGGTTCCTCGTTTTCTTGAAGTTAATAAGCGTTTTAAAATGCGACGACGGTTTCGAGAGGTAGGTAGTACAATTTTATATTTTATTCCGCCTTCAAAAATCTATGCAATTTCCTTTCAGTGAAGATTTGAGGAAGAGGGAGCCCGGATTTATTTTTACTTACCCGAAAACGCTCTTGTCCGGGAAGAACGAAACAGTTTGCCTGGCGCTTTTCGACGCAGTCCTACCCACAAAAGTCCTGCTGGATTTGAAAATTAAAGATAAACATTATTTATCTGCCCACACGGCAGAATCAGGTACGTACCCGTTTGGTTATTCTTGAATAAATGACCCGAAATTTTCCAGAATATTCCTGCCTCAATTTACAAGTTCCCGAGCACAAAGCAAGGGAGCCGGTAGGAACGAGTCTACACCTGCAGCTGCAGCTGAACGGCTCCGTGCATTCCGCACACAACCAGGAAACCATCTTAATGTATCCCAGGAAGGATGTGACGTTCGTAGAGACCGATCGGAGCTATTACAAACCAGGCGACGCGGTTAAAATGAGAGTATTGGTCCTAAAACACGACCTAAGGCCGTACCTCAATCACAGCGTGAGTGAATTTAATCGCGTAATTCCCCGACTACAACGGACAAACTTGGTTGCAGCACGCGCTTACAGTCAAAGTTTTCAATCCGGCAGGAATTACGGTCGCCGTTTGGAAAGACGTGCAAACGGAACTGGGCCTCGTTCAACTCGATTTTCAATTGGCCGAGGATACCGCGATAGTAGGTATTAGATGGACCGCTTTTTAAAAGCGATCGCGCAGTAACTTGGCATTTGATAAGTTTAGTTGCATTTGTTTCATCACAACCGGGTTGCAAAACGTGAAGTGTTTGGTTCGTTTTTATTCAATTCCAGGCAATACCGGACGACTATTTAATCTTTTTATCAACTCTTACCTTGAAATTTGAATGACGACATACCTTAGCTTTATAGCGTTTTCGATTGATCGCTCTGGATCACTCTCAAAGTATTTCTATCTTGTTTTAATCTTATATAAAAACAATACAATAAATAATTTCAAGACGGGCAATGGCTTATATTTCGTTTATTAAATCACCCAGCTTATTTCTGTATTAGTTCCAAATTTGCTTTTTATAAAGCCAATTGAGTCTATAATTCATAAAGTCTAGAGGTTCAAGTTCTCTACATGACAGGTGGATGACAGATGAGGGCGTTGGGGTCGCATTACGTTATTTTGAATTTTGTAGTTTATAAATCCACAGCTTTTCTTAAATTCAAATTTCTGCTTCACTCTCTTTTTATTTCATACTGCGATATCGTGAAACGCTGAAGAAAATCGCGCCAGGTTAGTTTCCTTTCTTTTAACTTGCTCATCTGATTTTAGGTTATGTCACACTGTCATTAATTAATTATTATTTTTTTATGAACTTGTATTATTGCAGGGAAAATGGAAAGTAGAGGCAAACGACATCTTCAAATATTTTCAAGTGAAGCGCTACATCTTGCCGCGCTTCAAGGTGAGCCTTCTTCACCCGAGGGTGGTTTTCCACAAGGCCGAGAACGTTACGTTTTCTGTTTGCGCCAAGTACGCTTACGGTAAAAGCGTCAAGGGCATCGCACTAATAAAGATTAGCTACCCCGACATGGTTCTAGACTCCGTCAATAAAATTAAAAAGGTAAAGGACCTCGAACATGCGGCCTTATCACTGTTGTAAACTTCTGTTTTACACGAGCAGCTGGAAAATGGTTGTTCGTCGTTCATATTCGCCAACAGCGAGTTACATCTTGAGAGTTTCAACTATCGTACCATACACATGGTCAGTACTGTCACAGAGGAAGGCACAAACAAAATCGAGATTGATTCTGGCAAGATGCGAGTGACGGGCTCACCATATTCCATCGAGTTCTCTGTGGATCACCCTCACTTCCAGCCGGGTCTACCCTATAGAGGCGCTTTGAAAATCAGCGACGTGCACACCCCCATCAAGCACGAGGAAGAAAGTGCCGAAATCTGTTTTAACATCGCAATTAAAAAAGCATGGAACATCAAGCAGCAGTACTGTAAGAATTTTACCTTTGATTCGAATGCGGAGATTCAATTCAGTTTGCTGCCACCCAAAGACAACGTCGTTTTAATCAATTTATACGTACGTATTCTTTATGCGCACCGAATGTGGCTTGAGCTAAACACTATATTGCAGGCTAGGTCTTTGCATCATGCCGACAGGGAAATCTCGGTGAGCGTGCTTCTGCACAGGTGGACTTCTGCTAGCAACACGTACATTTACATAGAGAAAATGAGCAAGGCGGCCAAATGTGGACAGCCCGTGCAGTTTCTCGTACACTACACTTCAGATAAATTTAGGCCAAACGAAAACGTCACTTTTCACTACTTGGTGAGGACCCTCCTGACTTTTCTGTTTTGCCTTCCCAGAAAAACAGAAAGCTTTTTTAGATTAAATCCAGGAACGAAATTCTGGATGTAGGTCGGTTCACTCACACTCCGAAAAGGCAGAGCTTAAACCTCAGCGAGCTGAAGAACGTCGTGGGGGTGGTAAATAAATTCACCTTAACAGAGAACAGGGTGGATAAATTTATCCTGAAGCTAAAACTTGGCAGGGATGTGATTTCAAAAGCACAGCTGATCGTCTATTTGACGCTGAACAAGGAAATTATTGCCGCAAACACAGATATTCTCGTCGAGAAGTGTTTGTATAACAAAGTAGGGGTTTTGCTTTTAATAAAGGGTGTTTCTACTCGTTTTGATTTTTGCCTAGGTAAGTGCGAGATGGACGGAATCACAATTATATCCGGGAGGGCTCGCCAATTTAAATATTCAAACCAGCCCACATTCCTTGTGCGCTGTTTCATCTGTCGATAAATCTAGTACTTTTTTGGCAACATCGAAATCACTGAACATACATCAGGTACTTTCGCCGTTTCTGCAAGAAAGGTCTGCGAAGCCATCGTACAAACCCAACTGCCTGGCTTTTCACCGGAGACGGCCAGGTAAGTCTTCTATGTATTATCAGTATTTGCGATTTGTCCGTTTTTACCACAGAGAATTACACTGAAGATAAGTTCTGGGATCTTCGCAGACGCAAGCGTTATTACGGCATGCTAGGGTCCGACGATTTTGACGCTTTCGAAGTGTTTGCTGTAAGTAAAGAACTGTATCATTATTTTGAGAGTTGTATTTCATAAATATATTGTATTTTAGAGCGTTGGAGTTGGAGTGATAACTAATTTAAGGCTGTTGACTAAACAATGTATTCAAAGAGGTGAGCTCTGTGAATTAATCGTTGTCGACGGTGATGTTTTATGCTTAAGTCTCTGACATACCGCTTGCCTAAATAAATTTTTGATAAAGATAACTTCTGTAATCTCACAGATTTTTTATTTCCAATTGCCTGCTCTTACAAAAAATTTATTTGGTTCAAGTACCATGGCCTCCAAAATTAATAAAGGACAAAAAGTTCTTCATTCTAATAAAAGCTGAGTGGTCACGTTTAATTATTTTAAATGTCACAGTACTAAGAACTGTGACCTCCCAAAGATGTCCTTTATTAATTTAGGCAATAGTTAGTGTTATGTGAAAAACGAATTTCAAGAAAAACATTATCTTCCAGGTCCATTGTCACATATTAAAGGTAAACTTAAGTGAAATAACTTGCAGTACTTTTTTGCTTTTTGTTTTCGCGCGCAGATTTCGCACGTGCCTTGCCCGTTGGAATGGCGTACGACGAGCAGTACGAAAACGGGGGCGCATCGATCCGTTCGTTCTTCCCGGAGACGTGGCTGTGGGAACTCGTCCCGGTTGGGTACGATTCACTTATCTTCCTTTTAGGCCCTCGGCCAATCGCGTTGGCAATTTCAGGAAATCAGGAGAAACTAACGTGGCTCGGTACTCGCCTCATACGATCACCTCTTGGATCACGAACACAGCGTGTGTTTCGCCTGCAGAAGGCGTCGGAATCGCGGCCACCACCGAACTGAACACCTTCAAGCCGTTCTTCCTCGACGTACTCATGCCATATTCTATTAAGCGAGGTGAAATCCTGCACATGACAGTCGTCTTATTCAATTACATGAATCACAGCTTGCCAGTGAGCCAAAAAAAAAAAAAAAAAAACAGTAGAGTTTCTGAAATCTGACTTTTGACTTGTAGATCAGAGTGACTTTGGGGGATGCACAAAATCTAGCACTCGCCGATGCCCTAGATTCACGCAGAGTTACTTTCTGCGTGGGTGGAGGCGACAGTTCCACGCATATCTATCGCGTGAGGGGGATTGGCTTAGGCATCATGAACGTTAGTGTTTTGGCCGAGATAGAATCATCGTACCCTGGAGAATGTGGCCCGGAAGTTATAGTCAACAAGAGGGATGTGATGTATAAAAGTGTGTTAGTTGAGGCCGAAGGTTACCCAAGTGAACTAGTGAAATCCACATTTTTATGCGCAAACAGTAAGTTTACTTGTGCATCGTGACTACAATAAGATGAAATTCATTCTAGATACTATGAACAAAAATAACATTACTTGGAACCTCGCCCTCCCAAAAGACGTAGTTCCAGATTCTGCCACTGGAAGGGTCCTTCTCAATGCGGATCTTTTAGGCCCAACCATACAGGTTGAGTAGAGTTCTTACAACTCAGAGGGTTTCTTTATTGTCATTCTGTAGAACTTGGAGAGCTTGCTGACGGTACCGAGTGGCTGCGGGGAGCAAATTATGGCTACCATGGCCCCCAACTTGTACGTCTTGAGATACCTAAAGGCCAACAACAAACTAACTCCTTTTGTGTATCAACGAGCAGTCAGGAATTTAAAAATAGGTAAACTTGACACTAGTAGGAGATCACCCTGATAATTGAAGCATTGCAATTCGAGGTTACCAGCGAATACTAGATTACGTCCACACTGATGGTTCTTTTTCTGCTTTCGGTTACCATGACCCCAGCGGCTCGATGTTTTTGACTGCCTTCGTAGTCAGAACCCTTCGTCAAGCCAAAAAATACATATATGTGGATGACAAGGTCATAAATAAGGCGGTGACTTGGATCACCGACAGTCAATTGGAAAACGGTTGCTTTGCAGCCATATCCCACGTATTTCAAGATATGGTGACTTGTCAGATTTAGATGAGGAGTTTGGTTGTTTAACGATGGGGGTTTTTAGGGTGGCACCAGCACGGAAAACAGTACAGCTGCCCTAACTTCATATGTCTTAATCAGCTTGCTGGAATCAAATTTACCTTTGACAGAGACGGTGCGAACCAACGCCAAGTACTGCATCCGGGGGCATTATCAGGCCGACAAATACACATTGGCCATCAGCACTTACGCTCTCTACCTAGTGGATTGGTATACTGAAGCAGACCGATGTTTACAACGATTGTTAGAGGCTGCCATGCGAGAAAACAACTTGATGTGGTGGAGCCACCCAGGTCGTGTTTGTTATTGAAAGCGCCTACCTGAAAATCATCACTGTTTTTCCATTGTAGGCTTATCCACATCCATAAGCATAGAAATGACGAGTTACGTCCTCATGTCTTTGCTGCATCGAAACACAACGGAAAACTTGATTCACGCCAGCTCGATAGTAAGATGGCTGGCCACACAACGAGGTCCACAGGGCGGTTTCTCAACGTCTCAGGTGAAAAAGAACTAAACACTAATTTAAATTCCGTTTTATATTTATTATTTTTATTAAAAAACACAATGGCGACACATCATGCGAAATAAAATATGGGTTGTTGATTGGTTGTCATGGAGACGAATGCGTGACGAGTACGTTCGGAAATAATACGCTGAGAGTGTGTGTGTGTGTGTGTGCGCGCGCAAAACCATTCAGAAATGAAAAACTATAGGAAATAGAATTTAAATTGCTTACTTTTAAATTGTAAATGCATTTTGTTTTAAAACTGTCATTTGCAGGACACGGCAGTAGCCCTAGACGCTATATCCAAATACGCTAATATAGTAAAAAACAAGGAGCCGGAGCTGAACGTCACCGTTTCCACCTACAAACAAAACAGCTACTTGCAAATCAAGCGAGACGATTGGCTAAAAACGAAACAGCAAAAAATCAAAGATATTCCCACCAAAGTCAAGGTGACCGTAGCAGGAGATGGCTGCACTTTAGTGCAGGTAAAGATGCCCCCATGATATCCTTACCACTTTTTGTACAATCTGTAAATAGGTCATCGTTTCATACAATCTGAAGCATCTCAACAGCAGTGAGGCCTTCAAGTTGGCTGTGGATGTTGAGCCAATGTCGACAATCGATAGGTGCTCGATGGCCATGATATCACCCTGTATTTCGTATACAGGGCCGGGAATGCAATCCAACATGGCAGTGATGGAAGTAACTATGCCTTCTGGGTACGAGCCAGATAGAGCTTCACTGTACCAACTGACAAGTGAAGCCGACACAAGTTTGTATATTATTGTGTAATAATTCTCCGAATGTTCTTTTTTTTTTGTTCTCTCAAAGTTTGCGCGTTGTATGTTGCTTGCTCTGAAATGTGATTGATGATGTGTCTTTAGAGGTGAAGCGGTTTGAAGAATTAAAGAACCGCGTCGTCCTGTACTTCACTCAACTGAGCAATGAGCCCGTCTGCATTCAGTTCAGCATTAACGAGAACGTCTTCGTAGAGAACGTCATCAACACCACAATCACACTGTACGATTACTACAAGCCAGAACTATCCATTACAAAGGTAAATTTGCAACGCATTACACTTGCAGATCTTTAGGTCACATTTCAGAGCTACAAGGTCAATACGTGCCAACCGAATGAGATTGCACCAGTTCCACCATTACCAGGTATTTGTTTGCTTGCTTGCCATATAAAACCCCCAACTTTTTTCTTTATCATTTAGCAGTCGAAGAAAATCGAAATAAAACACTTCTGTTAGATGACATTGCAACGGCAGAGATTTGCTCCACCAAGACTGCAAGTGTGACGCAAACCAGTTTTAAGAAAAGAAGTGCCGAAGACAATGAATTAAACAGTGATTTCATCGACTTGGACATCGAGTTAGCCACGCCTGACGGTAAGTTCTGAGCTCACACTCACTAAATTGTATTAAACATAAAAGGGTGGTGTGATTTAGGAATTGAAGGGAACGTTCCAGTTTATGTGACACCGGATCCCACTTACCATCATGTAGCAAGCGATGTCAACTAAAAAAAAAGAAATGAAAAAAAATACTAGAATTAGGATTAATTGTATTGTTTTATAAGTGTTCATTGTAATGAAATAATTAATTAATAATCGACTGATCACAATTCGAACGACCGTTTCTTCTCTGCAACCGCACATCTAGGTCTGTGCTTGAAGCCAAGCGGCCAGTGCCGGTGAGGGGTTCAACGTATTCTTGACGTGATTAATTCTTTCTTGCACTTTGGCGGCGCTGGCGAACTTTGCGTCGTTGTGGGAGCGAGCCGACAAAGTGCAAATTAGAACGGCCCAACACTCCGGGATGTTCGGAAAATAATGAATGGCCTGTTGGGCTGATTTTAACGCGTTCACGTCATCCCCCTTTAAAAACAACCCCAGTGTCACCAGGCAAAGCACCTATAATTGATAAATAAAAATCAGAGATCGTAAAAGTTGGGGCGACGATTTATTTCTTGACCACCTTAGTGACATCCATATTAGTTTGGCCCAACTTCATAGCGATTTGAGCACATCTGGCGGCCGCCAACGCAGTCGTCGGCATTTTACGGTGAAACCTCAATAGTAGAATCGATAGCGACAGCCACAGGGATGCCTGCTCTGGATGTCTGTGTAGCAACTTGCTCAATTCGTAAACTGCTTGTTTACCTTTTCCCTAAATTCGTTTCATATTCACTTATGTAAAATATCAAGTGTTCAGTTGAAAAGTTCATCAAGTAGTCTTTAATTAGTGATACATCACAATTGTTTGACAGCTGCCATCACAATGACGTTTAGGAAGTCACGTCTGCTTTGCTCCTTCATCAAAAAAATCAAAACCAACTCATCGAACTTTTCAACTGACCGCTTGCTATAACGCCGTACAAACCAACCTGAACTAAATAAACTGAAGAAATTAAAACGGCATAATGCGGCAAGTATTTCGGATCATCCTTGAACTTCTCCAACTCTTTCAGGACTAGATTGGCTAAATTAAGGTCATCGTGCAGCAACCCCAAAGACAATGTTGCGTACAGACCCCAAGGCGAAGGCGATTCTAACTGCGTGCTGAATGTTGAAGTTGATTGTCAAAGTTCTGCTCTGGCAGAGGGCGCTTAGTGCGTTTACCTTTGAAAGAGTAACGTTTTAGCTGCGTCCGGACCTTGAAATAGATACGCCATCGACGCCAGCGCCACCAGTAGATCCGATTGGAAACCCTGCTCGTCTGTCAACCAATGCAGGGCGGATTCATAAGCTTCATACGATTCTTCATATTGCTGATCTAAAATCATCAATTTATAACGTGTGATCGTAAAGAGTAGGCTTTGGATGGGTAAACGTACGTCTTTTCTTTATTGTTTTAACAAGTGCTGGTTAAATGAAATAAATGTCATCTTGATTAATAAAACTACGCTCTACACTTTCAAGATCTACTAGGGTGAGAGGGTTTTATGATCACATGTTATAAATATGTACAGTTTGTTTCTGTTGCCAAGAGATTCGATGGACTTGTGTTTCTTCAACTGTTTCCGCAAGCAATTACCTTTGAATAAAGCCAAAGCCAAACCGCTACCGCTGTTAAAAGTCGCTTGTCTCACATCTTTGTACATTTCCACGGCCTGTGAGTGTTTGCCTAGCCTTATCAACGATCGTCCGTAATTGACGTTGACCTGGTCTTTTTTATCACGGTTGCAGAGTCTTAGGGCATTTCTAAAGGCCTGAGCGGTGCCAGATTTCAGCCCCATTCGCTCGCGCAGGATGCCCAGCATGTTCCATGCACACGCATCATCCTGATCGTTTTCTGAAAAAAAAAGAAAGAAAAATTGCAGGAAACTGTAATTGTCTACCATTTTCTGGCTTTCGACTGTACTTCCTCTTTTTTAGTAACTCTTTGACAATTAATTAATGAAGACGCGCTACCTACTCGCTTTCCACAACTCACTTTCTCATCAAAAGCCTTTTCTCTCAACAACGGACCTGGTCATTTTTCTTTCTGCTTCTGATTATTATTAATTGCACTTAATAAGTCGCTAATCACGACGAAATTTTGCGAGGCCTACTTGATTTTATGACCCAACGAAATCGTGGACGGTTCGTTTTTTAGAGAGAAATCGAGAAATTAGCGCCGCCGTAATTGGTAGCGCAAACAAAAACAAAACGCATAGAATTTTCTAGGGACGTCGGCCGTCGTCTCTTCGCTGCTTCGCTTCATTGCTTTAAAATTTTCTTCGTAATCCCAATTTCACGAAAACAAACGGTTTTCCTCTTTTACACATCGCGCCGCCATCATGAAAACAAAGTTTTAGGCGTTATTTAAATGTTGCTATGGCAACGCACTTTACTATCAACAACTACTGCTTGAAGCAGAGTAATTAGTAACACATTCTGACTAAACAGAGCTTTGATACAATTTTCTATTGCACTGATTAATCAAATAACCTTTTTTTGGTTATTTAACGGTGACAGAATAATAAAGCATAGTTCAGATGAATTCCGGATGCGCAACTTATTTTTATTCTGTATTGTTTTTGATTGGTTGGCTTGTTTGAAAGAACCAATCAGACATCGATCCGTCACACATCGGGAATGCACCTGAACTAAGTTCAAAAGGGTGTTTAGCGTTTTTCAAGTACTTTAAAAAATTTAATAAGTGAAATTGAACGAAGACAAAGTCAAGGCCTTCCAGGGTTAGGATGATTAGAGGTGAATTAAGGTCAGGCCCAGATAAAAAAATTGCCGGCGCAAATAGAAATGCCAAGAAAGCTAACCCATATCTGAGTGGATAATTAGCGAGCAAACCTGCCGACTGTTTACTGAAACCAAAAGTGGTAATCACGGGCGCAAACAAAGAAAGCTCATTCTTATGCGAGTATATAAAGATGTGAGTCGTAAAAATGGCCATTTGCGTTGAAGACGGAGTGTGTGAAGTGTCCGGACGAAAATTCCTGTGAAGTTAGTGATCGGAAAAAGTCGATTAAAAAAAAAAAAACGCCCCGCCGCGATGTACAAAAAATTGGTTGTGCTCCTTTTGGTTTGCTTAGTTGTGAGTTATGCGGATGATGCCAACGAAGTGGCAAGGAAGAAGAAAAATATTAAATTGCTTTGTAAGTACAAAATTGCAACATTTTTTTTTTAAGTTGACACAATTGTAGTAAATACTTTTATAACAAGTGTTCACTGGAAAAGTTCGTTAAGTTGGTTTTGATTTGTTGGGGAAAGAAGAAGGAGCGGATAAAAAACATGGCTTCCTGTTGTGTTCCTAATTAAAACTCGGAGTCACTTCGGAGTGTAATCGGGGCACGCAGTAATCGTATCTTTCTCACTCACGATGTTTACTGTATCTTGCGTCTGGATTTACTTCGTTGCCATGACAACGTACGAACTTTTTTATGTCCCACTATTCAGTAGGGTGTAAGAACTTCGTCCGATGTCATGTCATTAAATTATTATTATTATTACTTACAATTTCCATGCGTTCTAATTCAGAACAAGTATTATATAGTTGAATACCGTTCTTGTTTTTAATAGAAAGATGCTGTACATACATTTTTTTAATTTCTAAATGCATAAAACTTGATAGTTTTGGGAAGAATAAGCTTACAGGGGTTTTTCTGAATAACGATTTGAAGAAGGAAAAACTTCAGACGCACTTAACAACACTGCTTAACAAAAATCTAATTCAAGACCTGCTTCACGATGCTATGACAAAATCAAAGGCTACTTAATGAACTCTTCAGTTGAACACTTGATATGAAATGAGATGAAATCAGTTGCTTTAATAGCAATTTCTTATTGTTAGTCAGTTATCGATCGAAAGGAAAAAGTACTGAATAAGTACAGTTTCCTGTAATTTTTCTTTGTCGGAAATGGTACTGTTTAAATAGGTACAATTTCATAGATTTTACAGTTTTAAGCTTTTCCAATCTACAATCGAAAGCAAAAAACCCTGGCAAAAAACTACAGTTCAAAATCGTACTATTTTGAAGAAACAAAAACTACGGTATTTCTGCCGTAATTAATTTCGGAATTTTAAATTATCGCAACATAATTATGAGACTGGCTTATGAAAAGTCGACAGCAATTTTGTAAAACAGAATTTCTTTTTCGTTTTGCAGTCGGCGGCGGCGTCGCCACCTACCTTACGTTCCTAGCGATAAAACTGAAAATCATTTTCGTAATCGGCACCATCTTCGCCATAGCGCTCATCGTCGGCAAGGTCTTCCTCCTGCTCAAATACGGAGCCTGGCTTTGGGGTATGGAGCCCCCCCCCCTCTCCCTCGTTTTGACCACGAACCCCCAATGATTTTCCAAAATTTCAGAAAAGAAAACGGACGACACTATAGTATTTTCGGACCCGCACGCGCATCACGGCGGTTGGGGAGGCTCGGATATATCATTCGATGCTCCCCCATCTTACTACAATTCCGATCACCATCACAGCGCCGTCGGCGGGGAGCACTACGAAAGAAGCATCGGAAATTCGATTTTGGATAATATCAGCATGATGAAAGAGATATTTAACAGGTACACGATGCAGTTTAGTTACAGTTTAGTTACATAACATTCGATTGCGTGACACAGAATGGATCTGACAGAGTACGCCTTCGATTCGATGGAAGTGAAGGGGGACGACTGCAAGAAACGGTTCGTGTGTGAGGCAGACGTGCAAGGAAGCAAAAATTCTCTGCTGGCCTTGGGGCTGTATATGTTCAGGTAAACTTCGAAATAAAGTTTTCTTTTTTTTGCAAGTCATCAACGAGAGTGTTTCAGTGAGACCGGATTTTCAAAGTACAGGAGCAAGACTCCGGTTGCCGTGATGGGAGACTGCGAGAGGCTGTATCCTGATTGCAAGCACGCATAATGTTCATATGCTTTTTATAATTTCATATTTATTTCTAGGTTATTGTGCAGTATTTATTATTATTTATTAACATGGAATATTGAAAAATAAAAAAGTATTTTGATCACGTTCGCTTTTAACAATAATAAAATCTTGAAGCGGGCCGTCTATGCAGTTTTTGGGGAACTACTAAATTAAATTCGTTTTCCAAACAGATGGCGGCATTTACTCTTGATTACATTAAAAATCATCATACCTGTGTACCAAGTAAGGGCGTCGCACGCCACTGGAATCGCATGCATGTTATGTATGGAGTAAATATTTGCTCGCGCTGGGGCCTCAAGTAAAGTCTTGCACACCCAGTAACCGTACCCAACGGCCCCCTCTTGCTGTGAGCCAAGCTGAGTGCTGTGCCTAAATAGATCCATGGCATCCTCATGATCCAATCCCTCTGCAATCAAGGCCTGGCAAGGACGTTATTTTACACTCGACAGGAATTAACTGTGGACACTCACCTGCCCCACCCAACTGTCAACGTAATTTGGGTCAGCCCTCTGCGCTTGCCCGAAAGCTTTATTAGCGAGTTTAACTTCGCCCAAGTCCAAGTAGAGGGCGCCCAAGTTGCACCAGGCCATGGCACTGTTCTTCTCGATGGAAACTGCTTTTATGAAAGCGTGCTGAGCGAGGGCATAGTTTTTTGGTTTCTTGAAGTACGCAATGTTGCCCATTAGGTTCCAGTGCTGCCAGTGCATTGAATTAATAGTCACACAGTGTTGAACCGCAGCCATTGCACGATCACATAAATCGCCCGCCGCATCAGGTAGATTCCTTGCGTGTGACAAATAACACTGGGCAAGGTCGTGCCAAATCAAAACGTTATCTTTTATCAAACTCACTGCTTTACAATAACACCTGCAATGTAAAGTGACATAATTGGTTTTCGTACTCTGTGTGAGCCCGGAACGTACCTTGCAGCCAGAACGTATAGATCATTTCGCTCCAGGGGGACGTTACCAGGTGCTCCTTTTCCTTCTGCCAGGGCTCTTAACACCAGCATGCAACAGTAACGCTCAGGTAGGGTTGCCACCAAAAAGCAACTGTCTCCAGCTAGTTTCCACAGGCAGGACATGTTGTAGTTTCGTTCTAAAGCACTATAAAACTTCAGTTTGCATAACCTAATTCATATTTTTTATATCAAAGATGTATTAATTTACATTGTGATTGAGTCGAGCGCACTCTGAGCACAGTCTCTGGCAAGTCCGATCAGCTGATTTCTGCGATGCTGCCTTGCCAGGTTCATGCAAGTTTCAGAGAGGCCCTTCAATGCCGGAATGTAGTGCTTGTTCGTTGATGCAATCTTTTCAAAATCGGCTCTTGCTTCGAAATACTCTCCCAGTAACTAAAAGATTAAAAATCGAAGCAGCACTTTGATAGATCTGGCTTGGTAAATTTACCTGCTTTATGTTGGCGATTTGCAACTGAGGGTACAACGAGCTTGGATTAAGCTCGGCTGCCCTCTGGTAAGACTTGAGCGAAGATGTATAAGCCCCCCTGGCCATGTACGCATCGGCTAGACTCTCCCAGCAAGAACTGAAACTCTCAGAGCTTGAGCAAAACAAAAAAAAATCCCAAAATCACACTCACCTATTCTGCGGGTCTGTTCGTATGACGTACCTCAACGTATTTATCGCGTTGTTGTGGTCCCCCTGCTCCAAGTAATTCAAACCCAGCTGTATCCAAGCCCAGCCTGAAGCTTTCTCACCGGTCAGGCTTTGCAGCAATGCCAAATTCGCATCCTGGAAAATAAAACTAGTAAGGCCAGCAGGTTTGATGGGGGCATCCGAGTTAATACCCAGTTCTTCTGCTCGCGGTAGATCTTGCTCAGTTCCACCGCCGCATCTTCGGATTTGCCATTGATCTTGAAGGCCTTCTCATAACACCGCCTTGCCTTATCCAAATCATTGAATTTTCGGTAGTACCGGCCCAGGTTTAAGAAGCAAGCGTAAGAATTCGGGTTGAGTTTCGCAGCCTTAAAAAAAAGATTAAGTAAACGCATGTGGGATGTCAAACAAATGTAAAAGTCAGCCGCACCTTTAAAAAAGGAACCAGACACTGGTCGCAACTTCCCAGCTCCCAGTGTAATAGACCCACTTCGTTCCAGGCATCCGAGGAGTCGTCGGGGTTCCGGATCTCAAGGAAATCCAGTGCTTCCTTCAACTTTCCTTGCCTCTTCAACAAATGAGTGCGAAGCAAAACACATTCTTGACCATCAAGGCACTCAAGCAGCCCCACGGCCGTTTCAAAATTGCTTAAATTAATATGGGCACGAATTAATGGGGCCATAAAACGTGCTTGCATTGCGTTCTACAAAAACTAACATGTACCACTCACTGTATTTTCGATTAATCGAGTTACACTTACGTCTTTACACATTGCAATCACCAAGTTCCAGTTGGCTTTGTCATCGGTTCTCGACAACGCATTCAACAGTACGCTATCTAAAACACTTCTTAATGCAGGATTCGAGTTGTTTATCGAGGCCAACAATTTATCTGCTTTCCTGGCAGACTCCACAGCGTCTTGGTGAAGGCCGAGTCTCAATAGGCATTGGGAGAATAAAACCCAGGCGTGCAAAAGCCCTGGCCTCAGTGACGTAACTAGAACAAACAAATCTTTGTCGTCATGAAGACACCTCCAGTTTAAACTCGCCCACCTTTTGCCAAGCACTCTTTAGCTTCCAGTAAACTCCCGCTCTTGCTTAAAAGAACGGCCTGAGTGAAAAGGCCCATGCTAGATTCAGCATCCGCTTTCAGTAGAGTCTCGCAAATTGAAGGGACCTCTTCAACCAATTTGGACGTCAAAGAACTACTACCTTCTATCTCGAGTTCATTATACACCTTGCAGATCCACTCTAAACATACAAAGTCATCCTCGTACTGGCCACGCATTCTCTTGGCATTTTCAAAAAGCGTTTCATATTTGCCTCGCTTGTATAAGACGCTTAAGTATTCAGCGAAATACCCCCTGGTAACTGTTTTGGAATTCGACAATAAGTTTGCCAGGCAATCCTCACGCTTGCAAAATATAAAGTGTTAAAACGTTTGAAGGTGGTTCGTCTTAAAACATGCTGCCTACCATATCGTTTAAGTCTTCGTCTACGTCTGACAAGCTTGAGAGAAAGACGGCCAAGGAATTCAAGGCGGAATTCCTCGTCGTCTCAGAAAAACTTTCATTCTCCGCAACTCTCTTCAAAGCGCTTGCAACCTTCTGACAATCATCGAGTTTAACGTCTTTAACAAGCACGGCGATCTTCTCACAGTAATCGACCACCTTCTTCTCGGCGCTAACAAACACCGGGGTTACTTTTTTTTTTAGAACAAGTGCAAAAGTGATTCGTGTTACTTCTCGATTCCAAGGAGTGAGACGTAAATTTGGATCAATTCTTTCTTGGACGTTTCCGTGTCCGAGGCGATTTTTTCAAAGTAATTCAGCAAGCCGTTCCATGCTAAAAGATTTGTGGGGTTTGACTGTATTGCCTTGCGGAAGGCGTTCGGGGCTTGCTCGGTGGGGCCGACTTCTTGCAGGGACACACCGAGGAACACTAAGGCCATGTAGTTGTCTTTTTCTTCTTTCAAGACATTCTGGAAGCAACAGTTTGTTCTTTACGGCTGAACTTTTTTTTGACAGAAGTTAATAATAATAATAATAATAAATGTCTTTATTGCCCGAAAAAAAGCAAATAAAATAAACACGCTGCTTAAGCTTAAACTAGTTTGTGCATTCTCGGTTTTTATGTTTGCAATTTTCTAGCGTTTCTTCCGAGGATTTAAAATTTGAAATTTCTAACTGTAATTAGTCCGCAAAAAGGTTCGTAAATCGCCAATAGCGCGAGATTTTTAAATTTGTTCGCCAAGCAATGCTGCCAACTGACTCCGCTGACGATTACTAACCGCTGATTGAAATAAATATCTCAATCAACGTACTAACTTAGTTACTAGACATTTCAAAGTCACACGTGACTATTAAAAAAAAAAACTGGGAAAACTCAAAGTAGTACCGATGACGAACAAAGATATTTACTTTATACATTAATTAGAGTTCGTCTTTAAAGAAGTTGACCTCGAGCTGACGCTAACCGTTCGGTTGTCTGTATTTGTATTTTAATATACAAAATGCGATTAAACATATTTGCGTTGATATTACTAATGATTGTGAATAATTCATTGGAATCTTGCATTTACAAACCAGAAGAAAACAGTTTGGAATGCGAAAACGTCGATTTTGCCGACGTAATCGCACAATATTCCGACCTAAAGGTTAGATTCAACGTTTCCATGGCAACAAACCATACAACCTCTAAACCCTCGTCAAAAATACGCTCGTTTACCGTTTCCATAGAAACTATTTTTTTTTTTCTTTTAGGACGTAATTTCTTCGGTCACTTTACGCGGTTGCCTCAAACAGGAGCTCAAGGAAAATGAAATACCGTTTTCAAACATAGAAAAGCTGGCAATTTCCTGCGACGTCCAAACTTTAACATCAGACTGTTTCAATAACTTTATTAATCTACGCGTTTTGGATCTGAGCAACAACAAAATATCCACAATACCAAACAACCTATACCAACAGCTGTCGAATCTGGAATCGTTGCAACTTTCACATAATCGACTGCGCAACCCTACCATAGATACATTTTATTATCTGAATAACCTGCACAAACTCGACTTATCATTCAACAAGTTCACCAACATAGACCTAGGTGTGCTGGATTTGATGAAAAACTTAAAACACTTGAACGTCAGCTACAATGGATTGTTCACCTTGTCAGTGGGCATGTTCGATGAGGTGGCCAACCTGGAAACGCTGGACCTCTCCCACAATAACCTGCATGAAATTCCACTGGGCGTTTTCGACCAATCAATAAAACTCACAGAACTGGTTCTGGCAGGGAATAAATTCAGCGAGTCTATCCAACTCGGCGCACTTGACGGATTAAAGAACTTGAAGCGCTTAGACCTCTCGACGAGCAACTTAAAGAATCTTCCACTGGGAATATTTGACCAGCTACAACAATTGAACTACTTGAGTTTAAGCGGCAACAACCTAAAGAATTTGACACTCGGATTATTTGACGAGTTGAAATCGTTGGCAGAGCTAGGCCTGTCACGATGTGGCCTTGACGATGTAATCAATGGAGTTTTCGACAAGAATAAACTCCTGGAGATCCTCGATTTATCTTGCAACGGAATCAAGACGCTCGAAGATGGAACGTTCGATGATACCAAGAAGTTGAAATTTCTGAATCTCTCCCACAACAGTATAAAGACCTTACCGAAGAATCTGTTTCAACAAACCAAATTGGAAGTCGTGGATTTATCATTCAATCAAATAAAGACGGTTCAACCGGGCTTGCTGAACGTGGAGACGTTGCGGAAAGTCATTGTTAAAAGCAATAAAATCGAGTTCTTAGATGCCAAGGCTTTTGCTGCGAAAGGCAACCCATTGAGGCACATCGATGTTAGCCACAACCGACTGGTTTGTCTTGAGCCTGCTTTTTTCAATTGGGTGGTCAACTTGGAGCGGTTTAAAATTGTCGGGAATCCCTGGGACTGCAAACAACTAGATGAACTGATTCGCGTGATGACTTCCCGATTTATTACCTACTGGGCAAGGGACTACTTTCAAGGTCAGAAGCCGGTGTGCGTCTTGCCTGAAGGGTCGCTGAAGCGATGCGCTTACGACAAAGCCGTTTTTCAGTCTTATTATACCCTCTTTTCTGGCGCTTGATTAATAAAGGCAGTGCTTACCTTGCACAGTTTCATTGCCGAATGGTAATCCTTGTTTTTGATGGCCTCCCTTGCCTCCTTTAAGGCGGTCTTAGTGCGCTGATTCGACATGGCGTTGTCACCTGGAACGAATTTCACATTCGCTCCTCAAATTTACATTGTACTCAATAATTTTATATTGCAACGTTAAAAATATTTACTTACGAAAAATTCTTATTTATAACCTCACACAACACTGACACTGACACATTTGACGTATTGCCACGAATCGCCAATCTCAAGAAATGAAATAACTAACGAATAAATTCTTTTCAGTTTTACCTGTACCAGCCTGTGCTTTTACTGTTAAATACAACTTATGATACAGAATCAGTACAGAATTAATAAAAAAAATTCAGAACGTACAAATTTATATATTAGAACAGGTTTACGAATTCATTTTTATCCCGTAAATTTGTAGAACAAGCGGGTAGTGATTTTCGTCCCGTTAAGTTGGCAGAGCTTACTTTTTGTTTGTAAATAAAAATGGCGACTCCCCGTCGGGAAGCAATTCAGAAGCAAATTCAACAGGACTGGGCCAATAGAGAATACATAGAGGTCATTACAGTTAGCATAAAAAAAATCACGGACTTCCTCAATTCCTTTGGTATGTAGATACGCTTGTTTAAACAATTATTGTTACGTTATTCCTATCATCCCATGAGCTGAGACAGCTGAAATTATTTATTTGATTCTAGATTTGTCTTGTCGATCAAAATTGGCGATGTTGAATGAAAAGTTAACGACGTTGGAAAGAAAAATTGACTATCTAGAAGCTTGTGTGAGTATTAAATATGATAGGATTCAGGTAGTTGCCGAGCAACGAATTAGTCACCTGTATTATGTCTAAAACGTTTACCGATTGTTTTTCTTTTGTTTCAGGTGACAAAAGGAGAGACCTTGACGTAATGATGAGCGATATGCAAGATGTTACGTTGTGTTATTTTCATTTATAATTTATTCACATATGCACCAGTACAAGTATCCCTATTTTAAATGTAAACGTTTATGTAATTGTTTCCAATAAAAATCTAGAAAACGCAGTTATTTACAAACCTTGATTTAAATAATACGGTTTTGTTGGTATGTGAAAGATATACACCAAACAAATGTAAACTGCACAGTTGGTAGCGTTGCAAATTTTTGGACTGCGTTCACACTTGCATTGCGGTGATAGCGGACAAATTGTTCACACCCTACTCAATATTGAAACGTGAAAATTTCGCCCGTTGTCATAAACACAAGATATCTACAAGAGCGAAACCAAAAATAAGTTAAAAGTCGTTCAAATGTAACTTTACGAACACGATTTTGACGTTTCTTTTAATTCAATTACTGTCGTTAGTGACGGCGTTTTAAAAAGAAGCGATGTTTTCTTCACAGTTGCGAAAGCGAGTCTCCGTCGTTGTATACGGCCAGTGGAAAAATCTCGTCAGAACAAAATGCGATAAACCACCGGAAAATAAAGATAAAACGTCGAAGCCCATTGATGAAGAAAGTTGCAGAAAGTTGGAAGAAGAGCTGGAGAAGCAGCGAGCAATAGAGCAACTCGTTGAAAAGGAGCATAAGGCGCTGTGTAAACCCTTAGATGACGATAAAACCGAAAAACTGAAATCGAATGGGATTAAAGGTGCAGATGACAAGGAACCTGAAAGTGACCGTCAAATTAAAGGGATTGAGGGAGAAGGATCTGACTCTGTGCCTGTTGAAATCGCTGAGTGGCGCAGGCCGGTCAGACAACAACCTCCAAAGGTAATTAAATAATTAAAATAAAATTTAAATGCGCGCGCGCCTTATTTTTCCGGAAGATGGCGCTGCGCGTAAAAGCGCGTTTTATCCGAATATAAATTTGCAGGTTCGCCTGGGTTTCCTTCCCGAGGACTGGTTTAGATTCTTCTATTCTAAAACGGGCGTGACCGGACCTTACGTATTCATGACGACAGTTTCGACTTTCCTAATCAGCAAGGAAATCTACGTAATGGATCACGAATACTACTTGTTGTTGTCGGTTTTGATAATTTTGTACTGGTGCTGCAAAAATCTAGGACCGCCGTTTGCGAAATATCTGGACAAGGAAGTGGACGAGTATGAAGCGCTCTGGAACGAAGGGCGAAATAATGAGAAGAACGTTCTTAAATCTCAGATAAAAGATGAACTCAATTTGCAGAAGAGTTCCGAAGGACAGTTGTTACTCGTTCAGGCTAAGCGAGAAAACGTGGGGTTGCAATACGAAGAGGCTTACAGGAAAAGGCTTGTCACTGTGCACGAAGCCGTTGTGCAACGCCTGAACTATCAAGTTCGGCAGATGCAAATCCGTCGTCGTTTCATACAAGAAAATGCCGTGGAATGGATCGTAAATCAGGTGATGAAATCGTACACTGAAAAGTACGGGAAAGAAGACGCCGATATCTGCATCGATTGTTTGAAGCAGCTCGCCGCCAAAGAAGCCACTTCAAAATAATTAAATGTCGCGCGCACCGGCGTGAAGTCGGTATAAAAGATGTCTTTATTACATGAGTTTCAAGTTTCATAATTCGTATTATTATTTTAAAAATCTGCTTTTGCCTCCAAAGTATTATATTTCTGAATTGTTTTCTGAATTTATAATCGCTATAATAAATGATAGTGAGACTTTCGTGTGCGGATTAAGTTGGCCGCACGTAACCGGCGGTTTAGGTTGGTAGTGGGCGCGAAAGTAAAACAATTGAAAGTAGTTCATCGCATCGCGTCGCGTCACATCATTGCGATGCGTCCGCTGCTTTTTTTTGTGAATTACAGTGCTTTTGCCAAGGAATCAAGAGAAATACAATTATTTGTGGTTTTAATGAACTGATTATTAAAGTGCGAGGTGATGTTTTCAGTGTGCGGCGTGTCGATTCCGAAGGAAGCGATGGACGGGGGATAAATTATACGGCTTTCTGTAAGTAAGAATTCCCTAGATCTAAACAAAAATTACGAATCTTGGCAACGCGGGTGTATTTCTGGTAGTGTGCATATTGGGCGCAAATTTTCTTAACGCAGCTTCATGCCGATAAAAAAGAGCTCTGTGTTGTAAGTGATATTTGACACATGTCAGTTCGTTGATAATGATTGAAAACAACATAAAATAACATGTCCAAATCACCTAGTGTGGAAGTCGAGTTAAATACCATGAACATTGATAGAGAAAAAGACCGTTATCCCTTCTGCATAGTCTGGACCCCCATACCCGTCCTAACATGGATCTTTCCTTTCATCGGACATATGGGGATAGCAACATCGCTGGGCGTCATACGTGACTTTGCGGGACCGTATTTCGTATCGGAAGACAACATGGCGTTCGGCCGCCCAACCAAATACTGGCAATTGAGTCCGGCGAAGGCAAAAGGTGGTGTAACGGGTTGGGATCGAGCGGTTAGCGAAGCCTCAGAGATTTACAAGGGACGGATGCACAATCTCTGTTGTGATAATTGCCACTCGCACGTGGCAACTGCACTCAACCTGATGCAATACAACAATTCGACGAGCTGGAACATGGTCAAGTTGGCGGTGCTTTCGTTGGTTTTCAGCAAATTTGTTAGCTTCAGGGGTTTCTTAAAGACGTGGTTGCCGTTTACGTTTGTCGTCTGTGTTATTTTAATGGTGTATTTTTTTGTTATTCCTGCATAAATGAGTGTTAATTTATTATGAATAAATGTGTTACATGTATACTGGAAGTTCTGAGTTGAGTGTAAAATGTCATCACCAACAACGATGTCACGTAGCCGACAATTGAAATCAAAGGTTAGTTTCATTTGTTTATAATTTATTTAAAAAGTGTGAAAATTTATTTGATTGAGAATGCAACAATAGGAATTGATTCCAAAAAGTAAATTTATGGCATAACTGTCAAACAAGTTTACAATTACATGCATTGCTTCATATCATTTGCTGTTTGAAAAATGCAAGTTTACCAACTCAATTTTAACTCTGATTCTTATTTCTACAAAGTTTAAAGATAGTAATATTGTTGTACCATCCCAAGTAGTAACTTAAGTTAGCCTTATTTTAAAACATTTTCAAAAATCCTGTTAGAGATTTACTTCTGTGAGAAAACACTGTAAAGATAACGCTCCAGGTTGTTCCAGGGACAACTTCACCATTTTCCCCTGCACTATACTGCAGGTTGTCCTAGAATTATTCACCTGCATTCCCGTGAGGAACATGAGAAATTTCTTGATGTCTATGACAGCAGTGACCGTCTGATGACCGACATCTTCATTTTCGTCATCGCTTTCTGGCACAAATGTTTGATTCACTGAAATGTAAGATTCCCTCTTATTTCACGGTCTTGGGGGTTAACTCGAATTTACCACCGGCAAAAGATTCCACTCCCAAATTGGGAAAATGTGCCGCCAGAGTCACCATGTTGGTCCGTATTCGCAGCGTCAATTGTCCGTGTTTATCAGCCGACACAATCAAATTGTGGCTGATGTTTTTCATGTGCTCCACAATGTTTTTGATTGGCCGAAGGTTAGGCATCTGTATGGATACCTAAAACAACAACAAAAGAAAACAGCATGCAAAAACTGATGTCAGTGTCCTATCTGCTTGTTTATAGATTAGGAAACAACTAGATAGGACAGTGCTGCCGATTGTCTATGTTTGTGCATGTTTGGCTAACTTACATGGAAATCATTAAACCTCGGCTCCTCGTAAATGCTCCAGTGTTTCCTTGTAATGACTTCAACAGATATATCATGTACACACTGACGACTCTGCACAACTTCACCAACTGCCTATTAAGAGACCTATTAAATGACTTTATAAGAAACCCAAGTTCTTACCTGGTCGATTTCCAGTGTAATGCAGGGCGTCTGCTTGTCGGTCAGCTTAATTTTTAAGGACTTGATGAAGTTCTTAACTGTGTTGAGAGATCGGGCAAGCATTACTGCTGCAACATATCATGTTTAATCAAAGCGAAACAAACGTAGCAAAGAAACGAAACCTGTCGAAAATAAAAGGTAGATTTCATTGTAATCCTCGCTGATGCCCGACATGCTATACTCTGTAAAATAGAAGTCGGACAGTAACTCGCACCACACGAAAGGCCTTCGCGTCCCAGAATCTTCGTCCGACACGATGAAGTAAACCTTTTTCGGCACTATACGCATCACACACTCTTTCGCCAACTTGGACATGCTGTTGGCTATATCTGGAAGATTTTTAGGTTAGAAGTGATTTAATTACAGAAGGACTGGTTTATTACTTGTGAAATCGCGCATAACGGATGCGTCTACGATTTTTGCACGGAATTTCATCGCAAGTACGAATATTTTCACCGAAAATTATTTCAAATTGAAAATGACAGAAACGAAAATCCCTAAAATTTGTTTGTCATTTATCCCAACCTTCATTCTGGAACTAAAGAAAAATGACGCGCACCAAAATTCGTTTTCTGACTGTTGACGATACTGGACAGCATTTTTGGTTTCAAAGTTGGTAGCACTGTGACAGTTGACAGAGTTTTGAATTGAGGTTATGCTCTAAATATTTCGGCCTATTACGATAATAATTTTTAATCTTTAAAGATTTAATCTAATCTATAATTGCACCATGAAGAAAGAAAGGAAGCTGATAAAGCTAATAGGTATTAGTCAATGTAATCCGTGGGCAAAATGAGACACTTTTGTTTGTTTGTCTGTTTGCAGGCACTCGCAGGTAATCAAATCAATCGTCTTCAAGTAAGGAAGTATCCCAAACTTCAGTTATCACAACTTTGGCCTTGTTTTAAGCAACTGGGGTGGACATTCCGTTCGATGCTGGCGAATACAAAATCGAGGAAGGCGTCACATATAACTGGCGATCGCCTGATCCATATCCCGACGTAGGGGCGGATCTCGTGGTGAGAACACAGCCGGGTTATATGGTGCAGATCACGGTGCAAAGTCTAGAATTAAACGGAGCAATCGGGGACTATTTGCTAATAAAATCAGGTAGCGGTACTCTTTTAACTTACGAAAACCAAGGAAATTCTTTTGTTTTTAATTAGGATCCACGCTTGACGATGACAGGACCGGTAGAGTGTTTACTCACCATCTGAGAACAGAGAGAGCTTTTGTGTCACTCACGCCAGACGTCTTCTTTCGTTTCAGTGTTTTAGGGGAAAATATCGCTAATCTAACGGGATTTAGCGTTGACATACAACGATTTGGTGAGTTCACTTTTGTTCATTGTCGCTTGTAGAGTCACCGCTGCTGTTAAAAGGTGAAACCCCACCAACGACGCCCCCTCCATCGAATGACACGATTTGGCCAACGGCCCCGTCAGATTTTGATGATGTCTACATCACCCCTAGCATCAGGGGAAGACGTCCACAGGACTACTTTAACAACTCTGCAGATTTCCAGGAGGCGACATCTCGCATGGCGGCTGAATACTGCAACACCAACAACATCCAGCTCGCTGAGGCAATTACGTTTGTTCTCCATTGAAAAGGGGGATGCCTTGCATTCTATTGATGTGTTGTTTCACAGGAAAGAAAATGTGCGGATAGATTTCATCATGCGCTGTCCGATTACGTGGCGTGACAGTGATGACTGTGCCCAAATCCGCTTTTCCATTCCCGTGTTTCTGGCCGAGCCTTCGGATCATTACGAGCTCACAGCCAACAATCTCGAGTTTATGTGGGCGATGCTGAGCGATAAATACTTGGAGGAAATCGGCCTTGCTAATTTCGTCACCGACGAGACGGGGCACATGGTTTTAATATGGCTCGTGGCCATCTGCTTGGTGATTTTGTTCTTTGGAGTTGTGATATATTTGACTAAATTGATCGCCTATAAGCGACTGAGGGCGAACAAAAAGTATTCTGCAAATGATTGGAAGTGTTTGCTCTCATTTGAGCTGTTTCAGACCTCGTGAGTTCATCTTGGTACATGAAGACGATAAGAAACGCCTCAGCAATGAGAGTTTGGGGCCGCATCCCTTGCAGTCGGTACCGAACTTGTTTGAACCGGAATTCCGGCTGTACGAGCCGGAAATTGCGCCCACGCCTAGATATGCCTCTGGTATGATTTTTAATGACTAATTAAGTATTGTGTTGCAATCTGCTTTCGTTTAGGTGTTTCAGAAACTGAGTTGGACATGCAACAGTTTACGTTTCCAAATGATGAGCGCAAAAACTCCATTGATATTTAAACACTATTTTGAGTATAGCTATAGCTTTAACTAATACTAAGTATCTGCTTATGAAACTATTATTTTAATAAATAAGTACCTCGAGAAAGGTGAATTAATTAAGAATTATTTTTTTTTACGTTGTTCCAGTATGGCATATTTTTGGTTGGCGTGTTTACAATTAAATTACATAAGATCATTCGCAGATAACTCAAAAGTATGTTTTAATTTATAAAATATTCGTTCGTTCCACAATACTTATTCAGTTTTCCATTTTATTGTCATAAATCGTGTGAACACACTTGAATCACAAATTATCGTGAAAGATACCTTTCGTTATAATTTTTACTTAATCCTTAAATAAGTTTATTTTAAACTTCTATTTATGTTATTTATTTATTTTTATCGTTATTGCCGTATTGAATGATCTATCATAAAAACTCGAACGCGGATATAATAAGGTAATTAAAGTGTTAGTAGTTATTTTACTTTCTGTGCTGTTCTTGTAAACGCGGAAGAACGATTGAAACAAATTTAGTCATTTCAAATTTCGCGCTGGTAAATTACAGTTGGACAAAGTATACATAGATGGCGCTTACAGAACAGGGCTGACAATTTCAGAAAGTTAAAAATTGTTAAAATGTGCGTCGAATTTAACTTCAATTTTTATTTTTTTAATTGATTTTTTTTATTTGAAGTTTTTTTTTATTGAAATTAGATTCCGCTTCATTAAAGGGGATTTCAGTAATGAAAAATAATTTTTAACCTGCTTGTAGGTAATTTTAGACTCTATGTGTCGGCAACACTGGATCGCATTAATTTCAGTTGGCAGCATGGTCAGCTTTGTTAACTAATTTCACTCATGTTTCGTCGAAGTTGTTAAAAAGTTTTGCAGAAATTTGATTGCGCCGTCGTTCGAAATGGTAAATGTAAAATATCATCTAAAAATAATAAATTCCTTGAACGCTTTGCAGCCTACAACACCTCAACAGCTTTCTCCTGTCGAGGAGCAAGAAAAGCTGCTCGACGAAGCACTCAGTGCAGTCAAGGTCCAGGCCTTCCAGATGAAGAGATGCCTCGACAAATACAAGCTGATGGACGCCCTGAAGCACGCTAGCGCCATGCTATCCGAGCTAAGGACTTCGCTGCTCTCACCTAAAAGCTATTATGAACTGTGTAAGTTGGAATTTATTTATGCTGATGTGACTGCTAAGATTGATGGTTGTTTGTTGTAGACATGGCAATCACAGATGAACTCCGGCACATGGAGGTGTACCTTCTGGACGAGTTTCAGAAGGGGCGTAAAGTCGCTGACTTGTACGAGTTGGTCCAGTATGCAGGCAACATTGTTCCGAGATTGTATCTTTTAATCACCGTGGGGTTAGTTTACATCAAATCCAATTGCAGCTTAAGGAGGGATCTCTTAAAGGATTTAGTGGAAATGTGCAGAGGTAATTATTAAAATGAGAAAGCTTCCGATAATGCTTAGTGCGTCGCTTTTGTGTAGGTGTCCAGCATCCGCTTCGAGGCCTCTTTCTTCGTAACTACTTGCTGCAGTGCACTCGCAACGTTCTTCCAGACGTGCCTGAAATTGAAAACGAAGATTTACCTGAAGGCAACGTGCGTGATTCCATCGATTTCGTGTTGATGAATTTCGCAGAGATGAATAAATTATGGGTGCGCATGCAACACCAGGGACATTCAAGGGAGCGACAGCATCGTGAAAAGGAGAGGGAGGAGTTGAGGATACTTGTTGGCACCAACTTGGTACGATTGAGCCAGCTGGAGTCGGTGACACTCGAGAAATACCAGAAGTTAGTCTTGCCGGGTATTTTAGAGCAGGTGGTCAGTTGCAAAGACGCCATCGCCCAGGAATACTTGATGGAATGCATCATACAAGTGTTCCCGGATGAGTTTCACATACAGACACTGAATCCGTTTTTAAAGTCCTGTGCCGAGCTGGAATCCGGCGTTAACGTCAAGAACATCGTCATTAGTCTCATGGAGCGTTTGGCTAATTACAGTCAGAGGTCTGAGGGCGTCGGAATGTCCGGGGGAAGTGAGCCAGGTATTTAATTTAAATAATGTTTGTGTGTGTTGCATTGCGTATGGTTTTGCAGGTGTGCCTGGTGGTGTTCCCGCAGATGTTCAACTTTTTGAAGTGTTTTCCGATCAAGTCGCATCAATAATTGCAAACAGACAGTACCTACCTTCAGAGGATATGGTTTCTCTGCAAGTCGCGCTCGTTAACTTGGCTTTAAAATGTTATCCAAACCGAGTGGATTATATTGACAAGGTTATGCTGACAAGCGTCGAGGTTTTCCAACGGTTAGGTTTGGACCGCTTGGAGTCGAACACTATGGTGGCCAAGGAGCTGTCGAAATTGCTGAAGATCCCCCTCGATCATTACAACAACCTCCTGACTGTGCTGAAACTCCAGCATTACGCTGCACTGATGCAGCACTTGGATTATCCGGGGCGCAAGATGTTGAGCGTGTACATTCTGAACAATGCGCTTGACAGTGATACAATCATCCCTTCGCAGGAGCAGGTCGAGCAGGCCCTGAATTTGGTGTCCACGATCGTGACTGATCAAAGCGACCAACCTTCAGAAGAGGTGGATTTGGAGGAGCTAGCCGAGGAGCAAAGCTTGCTTGCGAGGTTCATCCACCAGTTCAAATCGAGCGTGCCGGATCAGCAGTATCTTATTCTTATTGGGGCACGGAAGGTAAGTACTCTCATTATTGAATTATCAATTTTATTTGTTGTAATATAAATTTAGATTCTCGGAGCCGGCGGCCAGTTACGAATTAAACACACCCTCCCTCCTCTGGTGTTCCAAGCCTATCAACTAGCATACAAGTACCGAGACATCAAGAAAGAAGACGAAGTATGGGAGAAGAAATGTCAGAAGATATTCCAGTTTTGTCACTCGACCATCACCGCATTAGTTAAGGCAGAACTAGCCGAGCTGCCCTTGCGGTTATTTTTGCAGGGGGCTTTGGCAATTGACCAGATCGGCTTCGACAATCACGAGAGCGTTGCGTATGAGTTTCTCTCGCAGGCATTTTCTTTGTACGAGGACGAAATATCTGATTCGAAAGCCCAGCTTGCGGCTATCACTTTGATTGTCGGCACCCTGGAACAGATCAGTTGTTTCTCCGAGGAAAACGCCGAGCCCCTTCGTACTCAGTGCGCTTTAGCCGCGAGCAAGCTCCTCAAGAAACCGGACCAGTGTCGGGGTGTAGCCACGTGCTCTCATCTCTTCTGGAGTGGAAAGAGCCTGGCTAGTAACAGGGAGGAGATGCATGATGGAAAGAGGGTTATCGAATGTCTGAAGAAGGGATTGCGGATTGCGAAGCAGTGCATGGACGTGAGCGTGCAAGTGCAACTCTTCGTCGAGCTCTTGAATCACTACGTTTATTTTTATGAGAAGGGCAACGATCAGGTGAGCGTGCAGATTTTGAATCAGGTAATCGGGAAGATCAAGGAGGAGGCGCCTAATCTGGAAAGCTCCGAGGAGACCGAGCAGATTCAGAAGCACTTCAGCAACACCCTGGAGCACTTGCGGTCGCGCACTGAAAATTCGGATTCTGACGGTATTTCATACGAGGGTTTAGAGATTTAAGTACGTACTTGTATCTATCAGTAAGCTCGGTGATTTTTTTCTAATGTATGTTTACGAACGTAAGTCCTTTAACATTATAGGAAATGTTAATGATATAATGTAACCAATGTATTTATGTAAAAATGAAGAAAGCAGGTTTCAGAGAAGGTACTGCAGAAAATAACAATATTTACATGAAAATAAGTTTCGTAATTTTCTGTGCATTTCATGAAATAAAATTAATTTCCTGTGAATCCTGGCATTGATAATTAATTATTGCCTTTGATGAAAGAAGAATTGACTTTAATAACAGTGATTTTAAACATGAGAATAAAAAAAGTGTTGTCTTGGTAATAAATAATAGTTGTGTTGCATTTTGAGCATTTCGAAAACAAAATGGGTTTGACAGTTTGGCATGTTCAAAATTTGAAATATGAATAAAGTCATCCGTAAGGCCCTTTACATACTTTTGACAATACTGATAAATTATTCGATACACTTACTGGCTTTCACACTTCTCTGCGGCGACAGCTCCAAACCCTGTTATCTTTTTCCCTAGAGCACGAATGATACCGGAAAATTATGACAAGCGCTCGTCCAACTTCCACAACTGGCTAAATTACTGGCGCTACTACAACAAGTTAAGCATGGAGGGTTTCTATTACAACGCGGAGATCGAGTTCATCTCGGAGATAATCAAGAACAGGCTGTACTTTGCCTCGACTTACGGTGAAACCACGAAGCTGCTCAAGAGCACGCAGGACTCGCTCTACTTCACCACCGATGAGGAGCTCGTTTATATGAACTATTATTATGATTTCGGCCCCTTGAACATCGGTTGCTTGTACAAGTTCTGTTGTCAACTCAATTCCTACCTCTGTTCACCTGACATGAAACGAATCGTTTACTACTCAGCTGGTGATCCGAATAAGCGCACGAATGCAGCCTTCCTGATTGGCTCTTTCGCAATCATTTATTTGAAAATGTCTCCTCGACGTATTCACCAAGTGCTCGCTACTGCCGGTGGAGCATTCAGGTAAAAGATTTATTTATTTTTAAATTAACATCTATTCCTATTCTGTTTGCTTTCGTAGGAACTTCGTCGATGCTTCTCAGGGCATGTCGAACTACACCCTGCGTCTGCTGGACTGTTTTCACGCCGTCGAAAAGGCGAGGACCTTCAACTTCTTCGACTTCGCCGATTTTAACGTGATGGAGTACGAGCTGTACGACAAGATACAAAACGGAGACATGAACTGGCTTCTGCCGAGGAAGTTTCTGGCGTTCATCGGACCCACCGACTGCGAATTCATGAACGGACATCCGCCGGAATTTTACCTGAAGTACTTCCTCAGGAACGACATCAAGACGGTCGTTCGTCTCAACAACAAGGTTTACAACTCCGCCGTGTGAGTATTACATTTGTCATGTTTTCGTTCATTTTGCAATCGGTCATAATCGCGTCCAGTCACTGGTGGGCAGTGATGAATTCGTTCACTCATTGATTAGTAAATCGATGAGTTCACCGATTGGTTCTTCCATGAGCTTACTGATGAATTTATCAACAAGAAAACAGGGAAAAATCATAAATTAATAAAAGGTTCATACATTTTTTGTTAGTTTTAACATCGAAGTCGGTGAAATTAAATAAATGTTTAATTCTGAAAGTAATTTGATGTTCTTCATTAATGCAGGTATTTATTTTTTTTAATTAGTAACGTCTACTATAAAGTACAAAAAAATAGTAATTGCAAATCTTGAAGTGAAGTGAATTGTATATCAGAAAATGTTCGTTAGGGCCTGCAGCTTAGGCAGCCACACAAACGAACGCGTTCGTTGAGTTGCATATACTAGAGGCTTCTTGTTTTTTCTTTTAAAACGTCAACTTATTATCTTTTTAACAAACAGGCGTGCTGCTGATATTGATTTTTTTTTTTGTAGACGTTTATTTCCGTATACGCCCGGTATTTTTATTCTGAAATCCGGAAGAAATGGAAAATTGTTTAAATATGTAAAATACAGGAAGGTGCGGGATCGCGCTTAATTGCGAAAGTTTGTCAGTTTTCCGGAAAATCTGTGTGAAAGTCGGTGTATAGAAAATTAAATGGGAATACTGGATGAGCTCACCGAGTTAATCGACCAGTTCACTAATGAGCTCACCGGTCAGTTCACCGCTTCGGTCGTCGATGCAATCGGTGAGTTAATCGATGAGCCCACTGATTGGTTCGTCGGTGAGTGCACTGATTGGTTAATTGACGAGTTAATCGATGAGTTCACCGATTAGTTCATCGGTGATCTCACCGAGGAGTTCATCAATAGCTTAATAGACGAGCTCTCCAATTAGCTCATCGATTAGTTCAGCGACGAATTCACTGATGACTTAATCGATGGGTTCACCGATTACTTCATCGATGAGTTCACCGATTAGTTCATCGATGAATTCACCGATTAGTTCATCGATGAGTTCACCGATGAGCTCATCGATTAGTCCACCGATGAGTTCACCGATTAGTCCATCGATGAGCTCACCGATTAGTCCATCGATGAGCTCATCGATTAGTTCATCGATGAGCTCACCGGTGAACTCATCGATGAACTAATCGGTGAGCTCATCGATGGACTAATCGGTGAGCTCATCGATGGACTAATCGGTGAACTCATCGGTGGACTAATCGATGAGCTCATCGGTGAACTCATCGATGAACTAATCGGTGAGCTCATCGATGGACTAATCGGTGAGCTCATCGATGAGTTCATCGATGAATTCACCGATGACTTCATCGATGAGCTCACCGGTGAACTCATCGATGAACTAATCGGTGAGCTCATCGATGGACTAATCGGTGACCTCATCGATGGACTAATCGGTGAGCTCATCGATGGACTAATCGGTGAACTCATCGGTGGACTAATCGGTGAGTCCATCGATGAGTTCACCGATGAGCTCACCGATTAGTCCATCGATGAGCTCACCGATTAGTTCATCAATGAAGTCATCGGTGAATTCATCGATGAACTAATCGGTGAATTCATCCATCGGTGAACTCGTCGATTAACTCGTCAATTAACGAATCAGTGCACTCATCGATCAACTAATCGATGAGTTCAACGACGGATCAATCAGTGGGCTCATCGATTAACTCACCGATTGCATCGACAACCGAAGCGGTGAATTTACCGGTGAGCTCATTAGTGAACTGGTCGATTAACTCATCGCTGAGCTCATCCAGTATTCCCATTTAATTTTCTATAAAACACCGAGTTTCACACAATTAACCACGATCCTGCACCTTCCTGTCTTTTACATATTTAAATAATTTTCCATTTCTTTCCGATTTTAGAATAAAAAAAAAACGGACGTATACGGAAATAAACGTTTCCAAAAAAATCAATATCAACAGCACGCCTGTTTCAAAAAAACAAGAAGCCCTTTAGTATAGGCAACTCAACGAATGCGTTCGTTTGTGTGGTTGCCTAAACTACAGGCCTTAAGAACATTTTCTGCTATACAATTCACTAAAATTTGCAATTCTTCTGATCTGTTAAGATTTTCTTCTTTCTAATTTTTTATACTTTTTAGTACACGTTACTAATTTAAAAAAAATCACCTGCATTAATGAAGAACATTGAATTACTTTCAGAATTAAACATACTTCCAGGTTTTCAATTAATTTCACCGACTTCTGTATTAAAACTGACAAAAACTTCGTGAACCTTTTATTAATTGATGATTTTTTCTCGTTTTCTCGGGAAGCGAGAATCCTGTCACCTGTGCACTCATCGATGAAGGATCAGTGAACTCACCAACCAACTCATGAGTGCACTGGTCTTCATCAGTAAGCTCACCGATAAACCAATTGGTGAACTCATCGATTTATTGAGTGAACGAATTCATCACTGTCATCGACTAGGTCAACGATGAGTTCGCCGATTAGTTCACCGACGATTTAATCGAGGACTTGATTGATGAGCTCAGCGATTAGTTTACCAATTATTTAGTTAGCTGACCGTAGCAGTTGCAATTTTTCGTAGTTGTGATTTTTTTTAAAGTTGGTGTTATTTTCTTACAGTTTCGTCGATGCGGGTATAGAACATCACGATCTATTTTTTGCCGATGGTACAACACCACCCAAAAATATTCTCTTGCGATTCCTCGAGATCTCTGAACACAGCCCTGCAGCCATTGCTGTCCACTGCAAGGTACTTTTTAATAATAGACCGCACTAAACTAATTGTACACTGTGTAAATTTTTTTTTTTGAGGTCAAAGAAGTTTTTTCTATCCTGAAGTTATTATATTTTTTAATAATTTTCTTTGGACAAGATAGCGCTGCAATGTACAAGTAGAAGTGGTGATTTCTTTTCTACATTTTGCAGGCGGGTTTAGGCAGAACCGGCTCCCTGATTGGGGCTTACATAATTAAGCACTATCGAATGACAGCGAGAGAAACGATAGCCTGGATGAGAATATGCCGACCAGGTTCTGTGATTGGGCAGCAGCAGGGATGGTTGGAAAAAATTGAAAGCTGGCTATGGAAACAGGGCAGTCAATACAGGTAGGTTTCCAGTTTTATGTTGTTGTTTAGGTAATACGAGCTCCAATTTATAACATTCTCTAAGGATTGCAGTTTTCGTTAATCCTGTCATACAGAAACCTGTAAACGTAGCCGAACGGCAGTTTTTACTGATTGAGTTTCGTTTTTAAATCCAAACAGTTTCTTTTTTGTATGTACTGTCGCTGGTACTGTCTCAGCAGCTACACGTTTTAAATTTAATTTTAATTTTGTCTGATGATGAACAATGATGCAGGTATTATAGAGAGAAAAAAAACACAAGTTTAAGGCAAGCTTTTACAGTTTGTTGGCAGTTCTGAAAAGATAACTGACATTTTGATTTAAATTATCAGTTCGTCTGGCAATCAAAATTAAAATAACGGTTGGGTTCTTTCATCAATTTATTTTTATTGCTGGTTTATTCGCACTGTAATAATTATTTTTATAACTGAAAATTAAAGTTAATTTGTGATGAATAAAACGGACCGGAATGTAAATGCATGCAACTAAATTAAAAAGTCGTGGCTTAACTCCAACCAAAACTTTTAAAGATGACACACTAGATAAGATTAGGGAAAGTTTTTTTTTATGAACTTTTTTTTCAGATTAGAACATTTTGGAGAGGGTGACAAAATTCCTCGCCACCGTTTTGGCGTTTACAGTAAAGAATGGCCAATCGAAAGGAAGAGATTGATAATGCGTGCGCACAGAAAAGCAGAAGCGCAAGGTCGTCTCTCTGTTAACGCACGAAACGATTCTCTGCAGAAATATAGCGTGCCACCACTTCACCGACATCCCATGCATCACCGTGAACTGTCACGATCTCGAAAGCAAGAATACGAAGACGAGAAAGCCAAAGAATATCAAAGGTATGCGAACACACTGACCAATGCCATATCGGATATTGAAAACAATAACAATAACAACGTGGAAGGTAATATTAATAAACTCGCCAAAGTGCTCGACATGAATTTTAACAACCAGATGGTCATCGAACAATCCAACAGCAGAAAGAAATTCAAGGTATTGGACAACATCAGTTCGATTGGTAGAAGAAAGAAACTCAAGGACAAAATCGATGACGAGGAGACGCAAGGCGATCGTCTCAACGAAATCAAATTGAAGAAGCACCGGGCTTTGCATATCGAAAACAACTTGAAGGAAATCAGCAAAGCCAGACAACGAAAGCACGAAGAACAACAGCAGCAGCAACAGCAACAAATGGTTGATAAAAGGATGCAAGGGGATGACGGAGAGTTCAACATGAAAGGCTGCGAAGAACTGTACTTCTTTCAAAACGCCAAGCCTGCTCTTCCTCCGAAGAGCATCAGGAAGAGGTTCGATACGAACAAAATCCGACTGAGTGTGACGGAAAATTCCTAATTGCAAATTAGTGTGCAGAGGCAAAATAAAAAAAACGTGTCATGTATCTTATCTAATTTCAGCTCCTAACACCCGATATTTGACACCTCCTCGCGTTTATGTGATCCTGGTAGCAAGATTCAAAAATCGCAGCAAAATTTGTCACAATTTTCCGGGACAGCAAAATTTTCTGCGACTTTTGAATCTTGCTACCAGGATCACATAAACGCGAGGAGGTGTCAAATATGATACATCAGGCACAGAAAAATGCCCGCCAATTTTTCCTAACTTTTAAATTATATAAATTTTCTTATTGAATTTTTTTGCACACAAATTTTATTTTCTCGGAAACGGCGCGAGCTAGAGACTTGCGGTTTTCACCATTCGATTCGCCTGCTCAAGCTCTATGAGGGTGATTTTTTTCGCGGCAATCTGTTTTTCGTAGATATCCTCAAATTTTCATGGACTATATATAGCCTTACTACTTTTTGGCCCACAAAATATTTTTCTCTCGTAAAATCGCGAAGAAATTCACCCACGAAGAGCTCGACGAGGCGCACTCAAAACCGGGCGCCGTTACCCTGTAGCTCACCCCCTTTCCGAGATATCAGATTTTTTTTTAATTGCTTTCTAAAATTGGCGGGAAATCCTCGGCCCCGGATAAACTCTGTTCGACACCTCCTCGCGTTTATGTGATCCTGGTAGCAAGATTCAAAAATTACAGTAAATTTGCTTCAGAATTTTTTTTTTAATGGCTTCAGATTTTTTTTTAATTGGTTTCTAAAATTGGCGGGAAATCCTCGGCTCCGGATAAACTCTGTTCGACACTTTCTCGCGTTTATGTGATCCTGGTAGCAAGATTCAAAAATTACAGTAAATTTGCTTCAGAATTTTTTTTAATTGCTTCAGATTTTTTTTTATTGGTTTCTAAAATTGCTTCAGATTTTTTTTTAATTGGTTTCTAAAATTGGCGGGAAATCCTCGGCTCCGGATAAACTCTGTTCGACACCTTCTCGCGTTTATGTGATCCTGGTAGCAAGATTCAAAAATTACAGTAAATTTGCTTCAGAATTTTTTTTAATTGCTTCAGATTTTTTTTTTATTGGTTTCTAAAATTGCTTCAGATTTTTTCTTAATTGGTTTCTAAAATTGGCGGAAATCCTCGGCTCCGGATAAACTCTGTTCGACACCTTCTCGCGTTTATGTGATCCTGGTAGCAAGATTCAAAAATTACAGTAAATTTGCTTCAGAATTTTTTTTAATTGCTTCAGATTTTTTTTTTATTGATTTCTAAAATTGGCGGGAAATCCTCGGCTCCGGATAAACTCTGTTCGACACCTTCTCGCGTTTATGTAATCCTGGTAGCAAGATTCAAAAATTACAGTAAATTTGCTTCAGAAATTTTTTTTTTAATTCGTTTCTAAAATTGGCGGGAATTTTTCTGTTCCGGATACTCCCTGTTCGACACCTCATCGCCTTTATGTGATCCTGGTAGCAAGATTCAAAAATTACAGTAAATTTGCTTCAGAAATTTTTTTTTTAATTCGTTTCTAAAATTGGCGGGAATTTTTCTGTTCCGGATACTCCCTGTTCGACACCTCATCGCCTTTATGTGATCCTGGTAGCAAGATTCAAAAATTACAGTAAATTTGCTTCAGAAATTTTTTTTTTAATTCGTTTCTAAAATTGGCGGGAATTTTTCTGTTCCGGATACTCCCTGTTCGACACCTCATCGCCTTTATGTGATCCTGGTAGCAAGATTCAAAAATTACAGTAAATTTGCTTCAGAAATTTTTTTTTTAATTCGTTTCTAAAATTGGCGGGAATTTTTCTGTTCCGGATACTCCCTGTTCGACACCTCATCGCCTTTATGTGATCCTGGTAGCAAGATTCAAAAATTACAGTAAATTTGCTTCAGAAATTTTTTTTTTAATTCGTTTCTAAAATTGGCGGGAATTTTTCTGTTCCGGATACTCCCTGTTCGACACCTCATCGCCTTTATGTGATCCTGGTAGCAAGATTCAAAAATTACAGTAAATTTGCTTCAGAATTTTTTTTTTTAATTCGTTTCTAAAATTGGCGGGAATTTTTCTGTTCCGGATACTCCCTGTTCGACACCTCATCGCCTTTATGTGATCCTGGTAGCAAGATTCAAAAATTACAGTAAATTTGCTTCAGAAATTTTTTTTTTAATTCGTTTCTAAAATTGGCGGGAATTTTTCTGTTCCGGATACTCCCTGTTCGACACCTCATCGCCTTTATGTGATCCTGGTAGCAAGATTCAAAAATTACAGTAAATTTGCTTCAGAAATTTTTTTTTTAATTCGTTTCTAAAATTGGCGGGAATTTTTCTGTTCCGGATACTCCCTGTTCGACACCTCATCGCCTTTATGTGATCCTGGTAGCAAGATTCAAAAATTACAGTAAATTTGCTTCAGAAATTTTTTTTTTAATTCGTTTCTAAAATTGGCGGGAATTTTTCTGTTCCGGATACTCCCTGTTCGACACCTCATCGCCTTTATGTGATCCTGGTAGCAAGATTCAAAAATTACAGTAAATTTGCTTCAGAATTTTTTTTAATTGCTTCAGATTTTTTTTTTATTGATTTCTAAAATTGGCGGGAAATCCTCGGCTCCGGATAAACTCTGTTCGACACCTTCTCGCGTTTATGTAATCCTGGTAGCAAGATTCAAAAATTACAGTAAATTTGCTTCAGAATTTTTTTTTTAATTGCTTCAGAATTTTTTTTTAATTGGTTTCAAAAATTGCCGCTACTCAAGCTCCCCGCGCTTGCTTGCTCCCGCTACTCAAGCCACCCGCGCTTGCTTGCTCCCGCTACTCAAGCCACCCGCGCTTGCTTGCTCCCGCTACTCAAGCCACCCGCGCTTGCTTGCTCCCGCTACTCAAGCTCCCCGCGCTTGCTTGCTCCCGCTACTCAAGCCACCCGCGCTTGCTTGCTCCCGCTACTCAAGCCACCCGCGCTTGCTTGCTCCCGCTACTCAAGACACCCGCGCTTGCTTGCTCCCGCTACTCAAGCCACCCGCGCTTGCTTGCTCCCGCTACTCAAGCCACCCGCGCTTGCTTGCTCCCGCTACTCAAGCCACCCGCGCTTACTTGCTCCCGCTACTCAAGCCACCCGCGCTTGCTTGCTCCCGCTACTCAAGCCACCCGCGCTTGCTTGCTCCCGCTACTCAAGCCACCCGCGCTTGCTTGCTCCCGCTACTCAAGCCACCCGCGCTTACTTGCTCCCGCTACTCAAGCCACCCGCGCTTGCTTGCTCCCGCTACCCAAGCCACCCGCGCTTGTTTGCTCCCACTACTCAAGCCACCCGCGCTTGCTTGCTCTCGCTACTCAAGCCACCCGCGCTTGCTTGCTCCCGCTACCCAAGCCACCCGCGCTTGTTTGCTCCCGCTACTCAAGCCACCCGCGCTTGCTTGCTCCCGCTACTCAAGCCACCCGCGCTTGCTTACTCCCGCTACCCAAGCCACCCGCGCTTGCTTGCTCTCGCTACTCAAGCCACCCGCGCTTGCTTGCTCCCGCTACTCAAGCCACCCGCGCTTGCTTGCTCCCGCTACTCAAGCCACCCGCGCTTGCTTGCTCATTTTGTCAACCTACCGCGCTTGCTTGCTCCCGCTACTCAAGCCACCCGCGCTTGCTTGCTCCCGCTACTCAAGCCACCCGCGCTTGCTTGCTCATTTTGTCAACCTACCGCGCTTGCTTGCTCCCGCTACTCAAGACACCCGCGCTTGCTTGCTCCCGCTACTCAAGCCACCCGCGCTTGCTTGCTCCCGCTACTCAAGCCACCCGCGCTTGCTTGCTCCCGCTACTCAAGCCACCCGCGCTTGCTTGCTCCCGCTACTCAAGCCACCCGCGCTTGCTTGCTCATTTTGTCAAGCAAGCGCGGTAGGTTGACAAAATGAGCAAGCAAGCGCGGTAGGTTGACAAAATGAGCAAGCAAGCGCGGTAGGTTGACAAAATGAGCAAGCAAGCGCGGGTGGCTTGAGTAGCGGGAGCAAGCAAGCGCGGGTGGCTTGAGTAGCGGGAGCAAGCAAGCGCGGGTGGCTTGAGTAGCGGGAGCAAGCAAGCGCGGGTGGCTTGAGTAGCGGGAGCAAGCAAACGCGGGTGGCTTGAGTAGCGGGAGCAAGCAAGCGCGGGTGGCTTGGGTAGCGGGAGCAAGCAAGCGCGTTTGGCTTGAGTAGCGGGAGCAAGCAAGCGCGGGTGGCTTGAGTAGCGGGAGCAAGCAAGCGCGGGTGGCTTGAGTAGAGGGAGCAAGCAAGCGCGGGTGGTTTGAGTAGCGAGAGCAAGCAAGCTCATTTTGTCAACCTACCGCGCTTGCTTGCTCATTTTGTCAACCTGCCGCGCTTGCTTGCTCATTTTGCAAACCTGCCGCGCTTGCTTGCTCATTTTGACAACCTGCCGCGCTTGCTTGCTCATTTTGTTAACCTACCCACGCTTGCTTGCTCACTTTGTCAACCTACCACTCTTGCTTGCTCATTTTGTCAACCTACCGCACTTGCTCATTTTGTCAACCTACCGCGCTTGCTTGCTCCCGCTACTCAAGCCACCCGCGCTTGCTTGCTCCCGCTACTCAAGCCACCCGCGCTTGCTTGCTCCCGCTACTCAAGCCACCCGCGCTTGCTTGCTCCCGCTACTCAAGCCACCCGCGCTTGCTTGCTCCCGCTACTCAAGCTCCCCGCGCTTGCTTGCTCCCGCTACTCAAGCCACCCGCGCTTGCTTGCTCCCGCTACTCAAGCCACCCGCGCTTGCTTGCTCCCGCTACTCAAGACACCCGCGCTTGCTTGCTCCCGCTACTCAAGCCACCCGCGCTTGCTTGCTCCCGCTACTCAAGCCACCCGCGCTTGCTTGCTCCCGCTACTCAAGCCACCCGCGCTTACTTGCTCCCGCTACTCAAGCCACCCGCGCTTGCTTGCTCCCGCTACTCAAGCCACCCGCGCTTGCTTGCTCCCGCTACTCAAGCCACCCGCGCTTGCTTGCTCCCGCTACTCAAGCCACCCGCGCTTACTTGCTCCCGCTACTCAAGCCACCCGCGCTTACTTGCTCCCGCTACTCAAGCCACCCGCGCTTGCTTGCTCCCGCTACCCAAGCCACCCGCGCTTGTTTGCTCCCGCTACTCAAGCCACCCGCGCTTGCTTGCTCTCGCTACTCAAGCCACCCGCGCTTGCTTGCTCCCGCTACCCAAGCCACCCGCGCTTGTTTGCTCCCGCTACTCAAGCCACCCGCGCTTGCTTGCTCCCGCTACTCAAGCCACCCGCGCTTGCTTACTCCCGCTACCCAAGCCACCCGCGCTTGCTTGCTCCCGCTACTCAAGCCACCCGCGCTTGCTTGCTCATTTTGTCAACCTACCGCGCTTGCTTGCTCCCGCTACTCAAGCCACCCGCGCTTGCTTGCTCCCGCTACTCAAGCCACCCGCGCTTGCTTGCTCATTTTGTCAACCTACCGCGCTTGCTTGCTCCCGCTACTCAAGACACCCGCGCTTGCTTGCTCCCGCTACTCAAGCCACCCGCGCTTGCTTGCTCCCGCTACTCAAGCCACCCGCGCTTGCTTGCTCCCGCTACTCAAGCCACCCGCGCTTGCTTGCTCCCGCTACTCAAGCCACCCGCGCTTGCTTGCTCCCGCTACTCAAGCCACCCGCGCTTGCTTGCTCATTTTGTCAAGCAAGCGCGGTAGGTTGACAAAATGAGCAAGCAAGCGCGGTAGGTTGACAAAATGAGCAAGCAAGCGCGGGTGGCTTGAGTAGCGGGAGCAAGCAAGCGCGGGTGGCTTGAGTAGCGGGAGCAAGCAAGCGCGGGTGGCTTGAGTAGCGGGAGCAAGCAAGCGCGGTTGGCTTGAGTAGCGGGAGCAAGCAAACGCGGGTGGCTTGAGTAGCGGGAGCAAGCAAGCGCGGGTGGCTTGGGTAGCGGGAGCAAGCAAGCGCGTTTGGCTTGAGTAGCGGGAGCAAGCAAGCGCGGGTGGCTTGAGTAGCGGGAGCAAGCAAGCGCGGGTGGCTTGAGTAGAGGGAGCAAGCAAGCGCGGGTGGTTTGAGTAGCGAGAGCAAGCAAGCTCATTTTGTCAACCTACCGCGCTTGCTTGCTCATTTTGTCAACCTGCCGCGCTTGCTTGCTCATTTTGCAAACCTGCCGCGCTTGCTTGCTCATTTTGACAACCTGCCGCGCTTGCTTGCTCATTTTGTTAACCTACCCACGCTTGCTTGCTCACTTTGTCAACCTACCACTCTTGCTTGCTCATTTTGTCAACCTACCGCACTTGCTCATTTTGTCAACCTACCGCGCTTGCTTGCTCCCGCTACTCAAGCCACCCGCGCTTGCTTGCTCCCGCTACTCAAGCCACCCGCGCTTGCTTGCTCCCGCTACTCAAGCCACCCGCGCTTGCTTGCTCCCGCTACTCACGCCACCCGCGCTTGCTTGCTCCCGCTACTCACGTCACGCGCTTGCTTGCTCCCGCTACTCAAGCCACCCGCGCTTGCTTGCTCCCGCTACTCAAGCCACCCGCGCTTGCTTGCTCCCGCTACTCACGCCACCCGCGCTTGCTTGCTCCCGCTACTCACGTCACGCGCTTGCTTGCTCCCGCTACTCAAGCCACCCGCGCTTGCTTGCTCCCGCTACTCAAGCTCAACCTACCGCGCTTGCTTGCTCATTTTGTCAACCTTCCGGGCTTGCTTGCTCATTTTGTCCACCTGCCGCGCTTGCTTGCTCATTTTGTCAACCTACCGCGCTTGCTTGCTCATTTTGTCAACCTACCGCGCTTGCTTGCTCCCGCTACTCAAGCCACCCGCGCTTGCTTGCTCCCGCTATTCAAGCCACCCGCGCTTGCTTGCTCCCGCTACTCAAGCCACCCGCGCTTGCTTGCTCCCGCTACTCAAGCCACCCGCGCTTGCTTGCTCCCGCTACTCAAGCCACCGCGCTTGCTTGCTCCCGCTACTCAAGCCACCCGCGCTTGCTTGCTCATTTTGTCAACTTACCGCGCTTGCTTGCTCATTTTGTCAACCTGCCGCTACTCAAGCTCCCCGCGCTTGCTTGCTCCCGCTACTCAAGCCACACGCGCTTGCTTGCTCCTGCTACTCAAGCCACCCGCGCTTGCTTGCTCCCGCTACTCAAGCCACCCGCGCTTGCTTGCTCCCGCTACACAAGCCACCCGCGCTTGCTTGCTCCCGCTACTCAAGCCACCCGCGCTTGCTTGCTCATTTTGTCAAGCAAGCGCGGTAGGTTGACAAAATGAGCAAGCAAGCGCGGTAGGCTGACAAAATGAGCAAGCAAGCGCGGTAGTTTGACAAAATGAGCAAGCAAGCGCGGTAGGTTGACAAAATGAGCAAGCAAGCGCGGGTGGCTTGAGTAGCGGGAGCAAGCAAGCGCGGGTGGCTTGAGTAGCGGGAGCAAGCAAGCGCGGGTGGCTTGAGTAGCGGGAGCAAGCAAGCGCGGGTGGCTTGAGTAGCGGGAGCAAGCAAGCGCGGGTGGCTTGAGTAGCGGGAGCAAGCAAGCGCGGGTGGCTTAAGTAGCGGGAGCAAGCAAGCGCGGGTGGCTTGAGTAGCGGGAGCAAGCAAGCGCGGGTGGCTTGAGTAGCGGGAGCAAGCAAGCGCGGGTGGCTTGAGTAGCGGGAGCAAGCAAGCGCGGATGGCTTGAGTAGAGGGAGCAAGCAGGCGCGGGTGGCTTGAGTAGAGGGAGCAAGCAAGCGCGGGTGACGTGAGTAGCGGGAGCAAGCAAGCGCGGGTGACGTGAGTAGCGGGAGCAAGCAAGCGCGGGTGGCGTGAGTAGCGGGAGCAAGCAAGCGCGGGTGGCTTGAGTAGCGGGAGCAAGCAAGCGCGGGTGGCTTGAGTAGCGGGAGCAAGCAAGCGCGGGTGGCTTGAGTAGCGAGAGCAAGCAAGCTCATTTTGTCAACCTACCGCGCTTGCTTGCACATTTTGTCAACCAACCGCGCTTGCTTGCTCATTTTGTCAACCAGCCGCGCTGGCTTGCTCATTTTGTCAACCTACCGCGCTTGCTTGCTCATTTTGTCAACCTGCCGCGCTTGCTTGCTCATTTTGCAAACCTGCCGCGCTTGCTTGCTCATTTTGTCAACCTGCCGCGCTTGCTTGCTCATTTTGTCAACCTGCCGCGCTTGCTTGCTCATTTTGCAAACCTGCCGCGCTTGCTTGCTCATTTTGTCAACCTGCCGCGCTTGCTTGCTCATTTTGTCAACCTACCCACGCTTGCTTGCTCACTTTGTCAACCTACCACTCTTGCTTGCTCATTTTGTCAACCTACCGCTCTTGCTTGCTCATTTTGTCAACCTACCGCGCTTGCTTGCTCATTTTGTCAACCTACCGCGTTTGCTTGCTCATTTTGTCAACATGCCGCGCTTGCTTGCTCACTTTGTCAACCTACCGCGCTTGCTTGCTCATTTTGTCAACCTATCGCTCTTGCTTGCTCAATTTGTCAACCTACCGCGCTTGCTTGCGCATTTTGACAACCTATCGCGCTTGCTTGCTCATTTTGTCAACCTGCCGCGCTTGCTTGCTCATTCTGTCAACCTGCCGCGCTTGCTTGCTCATTTTGTCAACCTGCCGCGCTTGCTTGCTCATTTTGTAAACCTGCCGCGCTTGCTTGCTCATTTTATCAACCTGCCGCGCTTGCTTGCTCATTTTGGCAACCTGCCGCGCTGGCTTGCTCATTTTGTCAACCTACCGCGCTTGCTTGCTCATTTTGTCAACCTGCCGCGCTTGTCAACCTACCGCGCTTGCTTGCTCATTTTGTCAACCTTCCGAGCTTGCTTGCTCATTTTGTCAACCTGCCGCGCTTGCTTGCTCATTTTGTCAACCTGCCGCGCTTGCTTGCTCATTTTGTGAACATGCCGCGCTTGCTTGCTCATTTTGTTTCTCTAGCTCGCGCTAAAAAAGTGCAAAAGAGATCAATAAGAAAATTTAGATAATTTAAAAGTTAGGAAAAATTGGCGGGCATTTTTCTGTGCCTGCCTCAGGCATATTTGACACCTCCTCGCGTTTATGTGATCCTGGTAGCAAGATACAAAAATCGCAGCAAAATTTGTCACAATTATCCGGGACAGCAAAATTTTCTGCGATTTTTGATTCTTGCTACCAGGATCACATAAACGCGAAAAGGTGTCGAACAGAGTTTATTCGGAGCCGAGGATTTCCCGCCAATTTTAGAAACCAATTAAAAAAAAATTCTGAAGCAGATTTACTGTAATTTTTGAATCTTGCTACCAGGATCACATAAAGGCGATGAGGTGTCGAACAGGGAGTATCCGGAACAGAAAAATTCCCGCCAATTTTAGAAACGAATTAAAAAAAAAAATTTCTGAAGCAAATTTACTGTAATTTTTGAATCTTGCTACCAGGATCACATAAAGGCGATGAGGTGTCGAACAGGGAGTATCCGGAACAGAAAAATTCCCGCCAATTTTAGAAACGAATTAAAAAAAAAATTTCTGAAGCAAATTTACTGTAATTTTTGAATCTTGCTACCAGGATCACATAAAGGCGATGAGGTGTCGAACAGGGAGTATCCGGAACAGAAAAATTCCCGCCAATTTTAGAAACGAATTAAAAAAAAAATTTCTGAAGCAAATTTACTGTAATTTTTGAATCTTGCTACCAGGATCACATAAAGGCGATGAGGTGTCGAACAGGGAGTATCCGGAACAGAAAAATTCCCGCCAATTTTAGAAACGAATTAAAAAAAAAATTTCTGAAGCAAATTTACTGTAATTTTTGAATCTTGCTACCAGGATCACATAAAGGCGATGAGGTGTCGAACAGGGAGTATCCGGAACAGAAAAATTCCCGCCAATTTTAGAAACGAATTAAAAAAAAAATTTCTGAAGCAAATTTACTGTAATTTTTGAATCTTGCTACCAGGATCACATAAAGGCGATGAGGTGTCGAACAGGGAGTATCCGGAACAGAAAAATTCCCGCCAATTTTAGAAACGAATTTAAAAAAAAATTTCTGAAGCAAATTTACTGTAATTTTTGAATCTTGCTACCAGGATCACATAAAGGCGATGAGGTGTCGAACAGGGAGTATCCGGAACAGAAAAATTCCCGCCAATTTTAGAAACGAATTAAAAAAAAAATTTCTGAAGCAAATTTACTGTAATTTTTGAATCTTGCTACCAGGATCACATAAAGGCGATGAGGTGTCGAACAGGGAGTATCCGGAACAGAAAAATTCCCGCCAATTTTAGAAACGAATTAAAAAAAAAATTTCTGAAGCAAATTTACTGTAATTTTTGAATCTTGCTACCAGGATCACATAAAGGCGATGAGGTGTCGAACAGGGAGTATCCGGAACAGAAAAATTCCCGCCAATTTTAGAAACGAATTAAAAAAAAAATTTCTGAAGCAAATTTACTGTAATTTTTGAATCTTGCTACCAGGATCACATAAAGGCGATGAGGTGTCGAACAGGGAGTATCCGGAACAGAAAAATTCCCGCCAATTTTAGAAACGAATTAAAAAAAAAATTTCTGAAGCAAATTTACTGTAATTTTTGAATCTTGCTACCAGGATCACATAAAGGCGATGAGGTGTCGAACAGGGAGTATCCGGAACAGAAAAATTCCCGCCAATTTTAGAAACGAATTAAAAAAAAAATTTCTGAAGCAAATTTACTGTAATTTTTGAATCTTGCTACCAGGATCACATAAAGGCGATGAGGTGTCGAACAGGGAGTATCCGGAACAGAAAAATTCCCGCCAATTTTAGAAACGAATTAAAAAAAAAATTTCTGAAGCAAATTTACTGTAATTTTTGAATCTTGCTACCAGGATCACATAAAGGCGATGAGGTGTCGAACAGGGAGTATCCGGAACAGAAAAATTCCCGCCAATTTTAGAAACGAATTAAAAAAAAAATTTCTGAAGCAAATTTACTGTAATTTTTGAATCTTGCTACCAGGATCACCTAAAGGCGATGAGGTGTCGAACAGGGAGTATCCGGAACAGAAAAATTCCCGCCAATTTTAGAAACGAATTAAAAAAAAAATTTCTGAAGCAAATTTACTGTAATTTTTGAATCTTGCTACCAGGATCACATAAAGGCGATGAGGTGTCGAACAGGGAGTATCCGGAACAGAAAAATTCCCGCCAATTTTAGAAACGAATTAAAAAAAAAATTTCTGAAGCAAATTTACTGTAATTTTTGAATCTTGCTACCAGGATCACATAAAGGCGATGAGGTGTCGAACAGGGAGTATCCGGAACAGAAAAATTCCCGCCAATTTTAGAAACGAATTAAAAAAAAAATTTCTGAAGCAAATTTACTGTAATTTTTGAATCTTGCTACCAGGATCACATAAAGGCGATGAGGTGTCGAACAGGGAGTATCCGGAACAGAAAAATTCCCGCCAATTTTAGAAACGAATTAAAAAAAAAATTTCTGAAGCAAATTTACTGTAGTTTTTGAATCTTGCTACCAGGATCACCTAAAGGCGATGAGGTGTCGAACAGGGAGTATCCGGAACAGAAAAATTCCCGCCAATTTTAGAAACGAATTAAAAAAAAAATTTCTGAAGCAAATTTACTGTAATTTTTGAATCTTGCTACCAGGATCACATAAAGGCGATGAGGTGTCGAACAGGGAGTATCCGGAACAGAAAAATTCCCGCCAATTTTAGAAACGAATTAAAAAAAAAATTTCTGAAGCAAATTTACTGTAATTTTTGAATCTTGCTACCAGGATCACATAAAGGCGATGAGGTGTCGAACAGGGAGTATCCGGAACAGAAAAATTCCCGCCAATTTTAGAAACGAATTAAAAAAAAAATTTCTGAAGCAAATTTACTGTAATTTTTGAATCTTGCTACCAGGATCACATAAAGGCGATGAGGTGTCGAACAGGGAGTATCCGGAACAGAAAAATTCCCGCCAATTTTAGAAACGAATTAAAAAAAAAATTTCTGAAGCAAATTTACTGTAATTTTTGAATCTTGCTACCAGGATCACATAAAGGCGATGAGGTGTCGAACAGGGAGTATCCGGAACAGAAAAATTCCCGCCAATTTTAGAAACGAATTAAAAAAAAAATTTCTGAAGCAAATTTACTGTAATTTTTGAATCTTGCTACCAGGATCACATAAAGGCGATGAGGTGTCGAACAGGGAGTATCCGGAACAGAAAAATTCCCGCCAATTTTAGAAACGAATTAAAAAAAAAATTTCTGAAGCAAATTTACTGTAATTTTTGAATCTTGCTACCAGGATCACATAAAGGCGATGAGGTGTCGAACAGGGAGTATCCGGAACAGAAAAATTCCCGCCAATTTTAGAAACGAATTAAAAAAAAAATTTCTGAAGCAAATTTACTGTAATTTTTGAATCTTGCTACCAGGATCACATAAAGGCGATGAGGTGTCGAACAGGGAGTATCCGGAACAGAAAAATTCCCGCCAATTTTAGAAACGAATTAAAAAAAAAATTTCTGAAGCAAATTTACTGTAATTTTTGAATCTTGCTACCAGGATCACATAAAGGCGATGAGGTGTCGAACAGGGAGTATCCGGAACAGAAAAATTCCCGCCAATTTTAGAAACGAATTAAAAAAAAAATTTCTGAAGCAAATTTACTGTAATTTTTGAATCTTGCTACCAGGATCACATAAAGGCGATGAGGTGTCGAACAGGGAGTATCCGGAACAGAAAAATTCCCGCCAATTTTAGAAACGAATTAAAAAAAAAATTTCTGAAGCAAATTTACTGTAATTTTTGAATCTTGCTACCAGGATCACATAAAGGCGATGAGGTGTCGAACAGGGAGTATCCGGAACAGAAAAATTCCCGCCAATTTTAGAAACGAATTAAAAAAAAAATTTCTGAAGCAAATTTACTGTAATTTTTGAATCTTGCTACCAGGATCACATAAAGGCGATGAGGTGTCGAACAGGGAGTATCCGGAACAGAAAAATTCCCGCCAATTTTAGAAACGAATTAAAAAAAAAATTTCTGAAGCAAATTTACTGTAATTTTTGAATCTTGCTACCAGGATCACATAAAGGCGATGAGGTGTCGAACAGGGAGTATCCGGAACAGAAAAATTCCCGCCAATTTTAGAAACGAATTAAAAAAAAAATTTCTGAAGCAAATTTACTGTAATTTTTGAATCTTGCTACCAGGATCACATAAAGGCGATGAGGTGTCGAACAGGGAGTATCCGGAACAGAAAAATTCCCGCCAATTTTAGAAACGAATTAAAAAAAAAATTTCTGAAGCAAATTTACTGTAATTTTTGAATCTTGCTACCAGGATCACATAAAGGCGATGAGGTGTCGAACAGGGAGTATCCGGAACAGAAAAATTCCCGCCAATTTTAGAAACGAATTAAAAAAAAAATTTCTGAAGCAAATTTACTGTAATTTTTGAATCTTGCTACCAGGATCACATAAAGGCGATGAGGTGTCGAACAGGGAGTATCCGGAACAGAAAAATTCCCGCCAATTTTAGAAACGAATTAAAAAAAAATTTCTGAAGCAAATTTACTGTAATTTTTGAATCTTGCTACCAGGATCACATAAAGGCGATGAGGTGTCGAACAGGGAGTATCCGGAACAGAAAAATTCCCGCCAATTTTAGAAACGAATTAAAAAAAAAATTTCTGAAGCAAATTTACTGTAATTTTTGAATCTTGCTACCAGGATCACATAAAGGCGATGAGGTGTCGAACAGGGAGTATCCGGAACAGAAAAATTCCCGCCAATTTTAGAAACGAATTAAAAAAAAAATTTCTGAAGCAAATTTACTGTAATTTTTGAATCTTGCTACCAGGATCACCTAAAGGCGATGAGGTGTCGAACAGGGAGTATCCGGAACAGAAAAATTCCCGCCAATTTTAGAAACGAATTAAAAAAAAAATTTCTGAAGCAAATTTACTGTAATTTTTGAATCTTGCTACCAGGATCACCTAAAGGCGATGAGGTGTCGAACAGGGAGTATCCGGAACAGAAAAATTCCCGCCAATTTTAGAAACGAATTAAAAAAAAAATTTCTGAAGCAAATTTACTGTAATTTTTGAATCTTGCTACCAGGATCACCTAAAGGCGATGAGGTGTCGAACAGGGAGTATCCGGAACAGAAAAATTCCCGCCAATTTTAGAAACGAATTAAAAAAAAAATTTCTGAAGCAAATTTACTGTAATTTTTGAATCTTGCTACCAGGATCACATAAAGGCGATGAGGTGTCGAACAGGGAGTATCCGGAACAGAAAAATTCCCGCCAATTTTAGAAACGAATTAAAAAAAAAATTTCTGAAGCAAATTTACTGTAATTTTTGAATCTTGCTACCAGGATCACATAAAGGCGATGAGGTGTCGAACAGGGAGTATCCGGAACAGAAAAATTCCCGCCAATTTTAGAAACGAATTAAAAAAAAAATTTCTGAAGCAAATTTACTGTAATTTTTGAATCTTGCTACCAGGATCACCTAAAGGCGATGAGGTGTCGAACAGGGAGTATCCGGAACAGAAAAATTCCCGCCAATTTTAGAAACGAATTAAAAAAAAAATTTCTGAAGCAAATTTACTGTAATTTTTGAATCTTGCTACCAGGATCACATAAAGGCGATGAGGTGTCGAACAGGGAGTATCCGGAACAGAAAAATTCCCGCCAATTTTAGAAACGAATTAAAAAAAAAATTTCTGAAGCAAATTTACTGTAATTTTTGAATCTTGCTACCAGGATCACATAAAGGCGATGAGGTGTCGAACAGGGAGTATCCGGAACAGAAAAATTCCCGCCAATTTTAGAAACGAATTAAAAAAAAAATTTCTGAAGCAAATTTACTGTAATTTTTGAATCTTGCTACCAGGATCACATAAAGGCGATGAGGTGTCGAACAGGGAGTATCCGGAACAGAAAAATTCCCGCCAATTTTAGAAACGAATTAAAAAAAAAAATTTCTGAAGCAAATTTACTGTAATTTTTGAATCTTGCTACCAGGATCACATAAAGGCGATGAGGTGTCGAACAGGGAGTATCCGGAACAGAAAAATTCCCGCCAATTTTAGAAACGAATTAAAAAAAAAATTTCTGAAGCAAATTTACTGTAATTTTTGAATCTTGCTACCAGGATCACATAAAGGCGATGAGGTGTCGAACAGGGAGTATCCGGAACAGAAAAATTCCCGCCAATTTTAGAAACGAATTAAAAAAAAAATTTCTGAAGCAAATTTACTGTAATTTTTGAATCTTGCTACCAGGATCACATAAAGGCGATGAGGTGTCGAACAGGGAGTATCCGGAACAGAAAAATTCCCGCCAATTTTAGAAACGAATTAAAAAAAAAATTTCTGAAGCAAATTTACTGTAATTTTTGAATCTTGCTACCAGGATCACATAAAGGCGATGAGGTGTCGAACAGGGAGTATCCGGAACAGAAAAATTCCCGCCAATTTTAGAAACGAATTAAAAAAAAAATTTCTGAAGCAAATTTACTGTAATTTTTGAATCTTGCTACCAGGATCACATAAAGGCGATGAGGTGTCGAACAGGGAGTATCCGGAACAGAAAAATTCCCGCCAATTTTAGAAACGAATTAAAAAAAAAAATTTCTGAAGCAAATTTACTGTAATTTTTGAATCTTGCTACCAGGATCACATAAAGGCGATGAGGTGTCGAACAGGGAGTATCCGGAACAGAAAAATTCCCGCCAATTTTAGAAACGAATTAAAAAAAAAATTTCTGAAGCAAATTTACTGTAATTTTTGAATCTTGCTACCAGGATCACCTAAAGGCGATGAGGTGTCGAACAGGGAGTATCCGGAACAGAAAAATTCCCGCCAATTTTAGAAACGAATTAAAAAAAAAATTTCTGAAGCAAATTTACTGTAATTTTTGAATCTTGCTACCAGGATCACATAAAGGCGATGAGGTGTCGAACAGGGAGTATCCGGAACAGAAAAATTCCCGCCAATTTTAGAAACGAATTAAAAAAAAAATTTCTGAAGCAAATTTACTGTAATTTTTGAATCTTGCTACCAGGATCACATAAAGGCGATGAGGTGTCGAACAGGGAGTATCCGGAACAGAAAAATTCCCGCCAATTTTAGAAACGAATTAAAAAAAAAATTTCTGAAGCAAATTTACTGTAATTTTTGAATCTTGCTACCAGGATCACCTAAAGGCGATGAGGTGTCGAACAGGGAGTATCCGGAACAGAAAAATTCCCGCCAATTTTAGAAACGAATTAAAAAAAAATTTCTGAAGCAAATTTACTGTAATTTTTGAATCTTGCTACCAGGATCACCTAAAGGCGATGAGGTGTCGAACAGGGAGTATCCGGAACAGAAAAATTCCCGCCAATTTTAGAAACGAATTAAAAAAAAAATTTCTGAAGCAAATTTACTGTAATTTTTGAATCTTGCTACCAGGATCACCTAAAGGCGATGAGGTGTCGAACAGGGAGTATCCGGAACAGAAAAATTCCCGCCAATTTTAGAAACGAATTAAAAAAAAAATTTCTGAAGCAAATTTACTGTAATTTTTGAATCTTGCTACCAGGATCACCTAAAGGCGATGAGGTGTCGAACAGGGAGTATCCGGAACAGAAAAATTCCCGCCAATTTTAGAAACGAATTAAAAAAAAAATTTCTGAAGCAAATTTACTGTAATTTTTGAATCTTGCTACCAGGATCACATAAAGGCGATGAGGTGTCGAACAGGGAGTATCCGGAACAGAAAAATTCCCGCCAATTTTAGAAACGAATTAAAAAAAAAATTTCTGAAGCAAATTTACTGTAATTTTTGAATCTTGCTACCAGGATCACATAAAGGCGATGAGGTGTCGAACAGGGAGTATCCGGAACAGAAAAATTCCCGCCAATTTTAGAAACGAATTAAAAAAAAAAATTTCTGAAGCAAATTTACTGTAATTTTTGAATCTTGCTACCAGGATCACCTAAAGGCGATGAGGTGTCGAACAGGGAGTATCCGGAACAGAAAAATTCCCGCCAATTTTAGAAACGAATTAAAAAAAAAATTTCTGAAGCAAATTTACTGTAATTTTTGAATCTTGCTACCAGGATCACCTAAAGGCGATGAGGTGTCGAACAGGGAGTATCCGGAACAGAAAAATTCCCGCCAATTTTAGAAACGAATTAAAAAAAAATTTCTGAAGCAAATTTACTGTAATTTTTGAATCTTGCTACCAGGATCACATAAAGGCGATGAGGTGTCGAACAGGGAGTATCCGGAACAGAAAAATTCCCGCCAATTTTAGAAACGAATTAAAAAAAAAATTTCTGAAGCAAATTTACTGTAATTTTTGAATCTTGCTACCAGGATCACCTAAAGGCGATGAGGTGTCGAACAGGGAGTATCCGGAACAGAAAAATTCCCGCCAATTTTAGAAACGAATTAAAAAAAAAATTTCTGAAGCAAATTTACTGTAATTTTTGAATCTTGCTACCAGGATCAGATAAAGGCGATGAGGTGTCGAACAGGGAGTATCCGGAACAGAAAAATTCCCGCCAATTTTAGAAACGAATTAAAAAAAAAATTTTCTGAAGCAAATTTACTGTAATTTTTGAATCTTGCTACCAGGATCACATAAAGGCGATGAGGTGTCGAACAGGGAGTATCCGGAACAGAAAAATTCCCGCCAATTTTAGAAACGAATTAAAAAAAAAATTTCTGAAGCAAATTTACTGTAATTTTTGAATCTTGCTACCAGGATCACATAAAGGCGATGAGGTGTCGAACAGGGAGTATCCGGAACAGAAAAATTCCCGCCAATTTTAGAAACGAATTAAAAAAAAAATTTCTGAAGCAAATTTACTGTAATTTTTGAATCTTGCTACCAGGATCACCTAAAGGCGATGAGGTGTCGAACAGGGAGTATCCGGAACAGAAAAATTCCCGCCAATTTTAGAAACGAATTAAAAAAAAAATTTCTGAAGCAAATTTACTGTAATTTTTGAATCTTGCTACCAGGATCACCTAAAGGCGATGAGGTGTCGAACAGGGAGTATCCGGAACAGAAAAATTCCCGCCAATTTTAGAAACGAATTAA
>CM069879.1:180066-264846 GCA_036172665.1 Prosopocoilus inquinatus | reverse complement strand
GAGTATCCGGAACAGAAAAATTCCCGCCAATTTTAGAAACGAATTAAAAAAAAAATTTCTGAAGCAAATTTACTGTAATTTTTGAATCTTGCTACCAGGATCACATAAAGGCGATGAGGTGTCGAACAGGGAGTATCCGGAACAGAAAAATTCCCGCCAATTTTAGAAACGAATTAAAAAAAAAATTTCTGAAGCAAATTTACTGTAATTTTTGAATCTTGCTACCAGGATCACATAAAGGCGATGAGGTGTCGAACAGGGAGTATCCGGAACAGAAAAATTCCCGCCAATTTTAGAAACGAATTAAAAAAAAATTTCTGAAGCAAATTTACTGTAATTTTTGAATCTTGCTACCAGGATCACATAAAGGCGATGAGGTGTCGAACAGGGAGTATCCGGAACAGAAAAATTCCCGCCAATTTTAGAAACGAATTAAAAAAAAATTTCTGAAGCAAATTTACTGTAATTTTTGAATCTTGCTACCAGGATCACATAAAGGCGATGAGGTGTCGAACAGGGAGTATCCGGAACAGAAAAATTCCCGCCAATTTTAGAAACGAATTAAAAAAAAAATTTCTGAAGCAAATTTACTGTAATTTTTGAATCTTGCTACCAGGATCACATAAAGGCGATGAGGTGTCGAACAGGGAGTATCCGGAACAGAAAAATTCCCGCCAATTTTAGAAACGAATTAAAAAAAAAATTTCTGAAGCAAATTTACTGTAATTTTTGAATCTTGCTACCAGGATCACATAAAGGCGATGAGGTGTCGAACAGGGAGTATCCGGAACAGAAAAATTCCCGCCAATTTTAGAAACGAATTAAAAAAAAAATTTCTGAAGCAAATTTACTGTAATTTTTGAATCTTGCTACCAGGATCACATAAAGGCGATGAGGTGTCGAACAGGGAGTATCCGGAACAGAAAAATTCCCGCCAATTTTAGAAACGAATTAAAAAAAAATTTCTGAAGCAAATTTACTGTAATTTTTGAATCTTGCTACCAGGATCACATAAAGGCGATGAGGTGTCGAACAGGGAGTATCCGGAACAGAAAAATTCCCGCCAATTTTAGAAACGAATTAAAAAAAAAATTTCTGAAGCAAATTTACTGTAATTTTTGAATCTTGCTACCAGGATCACATAAAGGCGATGAGGTGTCGAACAGGGAGTATCCGGAACAGAAAAATTCCCGCCAATTTTAGAAACGAATTAAAAAAAAATTTCTGAAGCAAATTTACTGTAATTTTTGAATCTTGCTACCAGGATCACATAAAGGCGATGAGGTGTCGAACAGGGAGTATCCGGAACAGAAAAATTCCCGCCAATTTTAGAAACGAATTAAAAAAAAATTTCTGAAGCAAATTTACTGTAATTTTTGAATCTTGCTACCAGGATCACATAAAGGCGATGAGGTGTCGAACAGGGAGTATCCGGAACAGAAAAATTCCCGCCAATTTTAGAAACGAATTAAAAAAAAAATTTCTGAAGCAAATTTACTGTAATTTTTGAATCTTGCTACCAGGATCACATAAAGGCGATGAGGTGTCGAACAGGGAGTATCCGGAACAGAAAAATTCCCGCCAATTTTAGAAACGAATTAAAAAAAAAATTTCTGAAGCAAATTTACTGTAATTTTTGAATCTTGCTACCAGGATCACATAAAGGCGATGAGGTGTCGAACAGGGAGTATCCGGAACAGAAAAATTCCCGCCAATTTTAGAAACGAATTAAAAAAAAATTTTCTGAAGCAAATTTACTGTAATTTTTGAATCTTGCTACCAGGATCACATAAAGGCGATGAGGTGTCGAACAGGGAGTATCCGGAACAGAAAAATTCCCGCCAATTTTAGAAACGAATTAAAAAAAAATTTCTGAAGCAAATTTACTGTAATTTTTGAATCTTGCTACCAGGATCACATAAAGGCGATGAGGTGTCGAACAGGGAGTATCCGGAACAGAAAAATTCCCGCCAATTTTAGAAACGAATTAAAAAAAAATTTCTGAAGCAAATTTACTGTAATTTTTGAATCTTGCTACCAGGATCACATAAAGGCGATGAGGTGTCGAACAGGGAGTATCCGGAACAGAAAAATTCCCGCCAATTTTAGAAACGAATTAAAAAAAAAATTTCTGAAGCAAATTTACTGTAATTTTTGAATCTTGCTACCAGGATCACATAAAGGCGATGAGGTGTCGAACAGGGAGTATCCGGAACAGAAAAATTCCCGCCAATTTTAGAAACGAATTAAAAAAAAATTTTCTGAAGCAAATTTACTGTAATTTTTGAATCTTGCTACCAGGATCACATAAAGGCGATGAGGTGTCGAACAGGGAGTATCCGGAACAGAAAAATTCCCGCCAATTTTAGAAACGAATTAAAAAAAAATTTCTGAAGCAAATTTACTGTAATTTTTGAATCTTGCTACCAGGATCACATAAAGGCGATGAGGTGTCGAACAGGGAGTATCCGGAACAGAAAAATTCCCGCCAATTTTAGAAACGAATTAAAAAAAAAATTTCTGAAGCAAATTTACTGTAATTTTTGAATCTTGCTACCAGGATCACATAAAGGCGATGAGGTGTCGAACAGGGAGTATCCGGAACAGAAAAATTCCCGCCAATTTTAGAAACGAATTAAAAAAAAAATTTCTGAAGCAAATTTACTGTAATTTTTGAATCTTGCTACCAGGATCACATAAAGGCGATGAGGTGTCGAACAGGGAGTATCCGGAACAGAAAAATTCCCGCCAATTTTAGAAACGAATTAAAAAAAAAATTTCTGAAGCAAATTTACTGTAATTTTTGAATCTTGCTACCAGGATCACATAAAGGCGATGAGGTGTCGAACAGGGAGTATCCGGAACAGAAAAATTCCCGCCAATTTTAGAAACGAATTAAAAAAAAAATTTCTGAAGCAAATTTACTGTAATTTTTGAATCTTGCTACCAGGATCACATAAAGGCGATGAGGTGTCGAACAGGGAGTATCCGGAACAGAAAAATTCCCGCCAATTTTAGAAACGAATTAAAAAAAAAATTTCTGAAGCAAATTTACTGTAATTTTTGAATCTTGCTACCAGGATCACATAAAGGCGATGAGGTGTCGAACAGGGAGTATCCGGAACAGAAAAATTCCCGCCAATTTTAGAAACGAATTAAAAAAAAATTTCTGAAGCAAATTTACTGTAATTTTTGAATCTTGCTACCAGGATCACATAAAGGCGATGAGGTGTCGAACAGGGAGTATCCGGAACAGAAAAATTCCCGCCAATTTTAGAAACGAATTAAAAAAAAAATTTCTGAAGCAAATTTACTGTAATTTTTGAATCTTGCTACCAGGATCACATAAAGGCGATGAGGTGTCGAACAGGGAGTATCCGGAACAGAAAAATTCCCGCCAATTTTAGAAACGAATTAAAAAAAAAATTTCTGAAGCAAATTTACTGTAATTTTTGAATCTTGCTACCAGGATCACATAAAGGCGATGAGGTGTCGAACAGGGAGTATCCGGAACAGAAAAATTCCCGCCAATTTTAGAAACGAATTAAAAAAAAAATTTCTGAAGCAAATTTACTGTAATTTTTGAATCTTGCTACCAGGATCACATAAAGGCGATGAGGTGTCGAACAGGGAGTATCCGGAACAGAAAAATTCCCGCCAATTTTAGAAACGAATTAAAAAAAAAATTTCTGAAGCAAATTTACTGTAATTTTTGAATCTTGCTACCAGGATCACATAAAGGCGATGAGGTGTCGAACAGGGAGTATCCGGAACAGAAAAATTCCCGCCAATTTTAGAAACGAATTAAAAAAAAAATTTCTGAAGCAAATTTACTGTAATTTTTGAATCTTGCTACCAGGATCACATAAAGGCGATGAGGTGTCGAACAGGGAGTATCCGGAACAGAAAAATTCCCGCCAATTTTAGAAACGAATTAAAAAAAAAATTTCTGAAGCAAATTTACTGTAATTTTTGAATCTTGCTACCAGGATCACATAAAGGCGATGAGGTGTCGAACAGGGAGTATCCGGAACAGAAAAATTCCCGCCAATTTTAGAAACGAATTAAAAAAAAAATTTCTGAAGCAAATTTACTGTAATTTTTGAATCTTGCTACCAGGATCACATAAAGGCGATGAGGTGTCGAACAGGGAGTATCCGGAACAGAAAAATTCCCGCCAATTTTAGAAACGAATTAAAAAAAAAATTTCTGAAGCAAATTTACTGTAATTTTTGAATCTTGCTACCAGGATCACATAAAGGCGATGAGGTGTCGAACAGGGAGTATCCGGAACAGAAAAATTCCCGCCAATTTTAGAAACGAATTAAAAAAAAAATTTCTGAAGCAAATTTACTGTAATTTTTGAATCTTGCTACCAGGATCACATAAAGGCGATGAGGTGTCGAACAGGGAGTATCCGGAACAGAAAAATTCCCGCCAATTTTAGAAACGAATTAAAAAAAAAATTTCTGAAGCAAATTTACTGTAATTTTTGAATCTTGCTACCAGGATCACATAAAGGCGATGAGGTGTCGAACAGGGAGTATCCGGAACAGAAAAATTCCCGCCAATTTTAGAAACGAATTAAAAAAAAAATTTCTGAAGCAAATTTACTGTAATTTTTGAATCTTGCTACCAGGATCACATAAAGGCGATGAGGTGTCGAACAGGGAGTATCCGGAACAGAAAAATTCCCGCCAATTTTAGAAACGAATTAAAAAAAAAATTTCTGAAGCAAATTTACTGTAATTTTTGAATCTTGCTACCAGGATCACATAAAGGCGATGAGGTGTCGAACAGGGAGTATCCGGAACAGAAAAATTCCCGCCAATTTTAGAAACGAATTAAAAAAAAAATTTCTGAAGCAAATTTACTGTAATTTTTGAATCTTGCTACCAGGATCACATAAAGGCGATGAGGTGTCGAACAGGGAGTATCCGGAACAGAAAAATTCCCGCCAATTTTAGAAACGAATTAAAAAAAAAATTTCTGAAGCAAATTTACTGTAATTTTTGAATCTTGCTACCAGGATCACATAAAGGCGATGAGGTGTCGAACAGGGAGTATCCGGAACAGAAAAATTCCCGCCAATTTTAGAAACGAATTAAAAAAAAAATTTCTGAAGCAAATTTACTGTAATTTTTGAATCTTGCTACCAGGATCACATAAAGGCGATGAGGTGTCGAACAGGGAGTATCCGGAACAGAAAAATTCCCGCCAATTTTAGAAACGAATTAAAAAAAAAATTTCTGAAGCAAATTTACTGTAATTTTTGAATCTTGCTACCAGGATCACATAAAGGCGATGAGGTGTCGAACAGGGAGTATCCGGAACAGAAAAATTCCCGCCAATTTTAGAAACGAATTAAAAAAAAAATTTCTGAAGCAAATTTACTGTAATTTTTGAATCTTGCTACCAGGATCACATAAAGGCGATGAGGTGTCGAACAGGGAGTATCCGGAACAGAAAAATTCCCGCCAATTTTAGAAACGAATTAAAAAAAAAATTTCTGAAGCAAATTTACTGTAATTTTTGAATCTTGCTACCAGGATCACATAAAGGCGATGAGGTGTCGAACAGGGAGTATCCGGAACAGAAAAATTCCCGCCAATTTTAGAAACGAATTAAAAAAAAAATTTCTGAAGCAAATTTACTGTAATTTTTGAATCTTGCTACCAGGATCACATAAAGGCGATGAGGTGTCGAACAGGGAGTATCCGGAACAGAAAAATTCCCGCCAATTTTAGAAACGAATTAAAAAAAAAATTTCTGAAGCAAATTTACTGTAATTTTTGAATCTTGCTACCAGGATCACATAAAGGCGATGAGGTGTCGAACAGGGAGTATCCGGAACAGAAAAATTCCCGCCAATTTTAGAAACGAATTAAAAAAAAAATTTCTGAAGCAAATTTACTGTAATTTTTGAATCTTGCTACCAGGATCACATAAAGGCGATGAGGTGTCGAACAGGGAGTATCCGGAACAGAAAAATTCCCGCCAATTTTAGAAACGAATTAAAAAAAAAATTTCTGAAGCAAATTTACTGTAATTTTTGAATCTTGCTACCAGGATCACATAAAGGCGATGAGGTGTCGAACAGGGAGTATCCGGAACAGAAAAATTCCCGCCAATTTTAGAAACGAATTAAAAAAAAAATTTCTGAAGCAAATTTACTGTAATTTTTGAATCTTGCTACCAGGATCACATAAAGGCGATGAGGTGTCGAACAGGGAGTATCCGGAACAGAAAAATTCCCGCCAATTTTAGAAACGAATTAAAAAAAAAATTTCTGAAGCAAATTTACTGTAATTTTTGAATCTTGCTACCAGGATCACATAAAGGCGATGAGGTGTCGAACAGGGAGTATCCGGAACAGAAAAATTCCCGCCAATTTTAGAAACGAATTAAAAAAAAATTTCTGAAGCAAATTTACTGTAATTTTTGAATCTTGCTACCAGGATCACATAAAGGCGATGAGGTGTCGAACAGGGAGTATCCGGAACAGAAAAATTCCCGCCAATTTTAGAAACGAATTAAAAAAAAATTTCTGAAGCAAATTTACTGTAATTTTTGAATCTTGCTACCAGGATCACATAAAGGCGATGAGGTGTCGAACAGGGAGTATCCGGAACAGAAAAATTCCCGCCAATTTTAGAAACGAATTAAAAAAAAAATTTCTGAAGCAAATTTACTGTAATTTTTGAATCTTGCTACCAGGATCACATAAAGGCGATGAGGTGTCGAACAGGGAGTATCCGGAACAGAAAAATTCCCGCCAATTTTAGAAACGAATTAAAAAAAAAATTTCTGAAGCAAATTTACTGTAATTTTTGAATCTTGCTACCAGGATCACATAAAGGCGATGAGGTGTCGAACAGGGAGTATCCGGAACAGAAAAATTCCCGCCAATTTTAGAAACGAATTAAAAAAAAAATTTCTGAAGCAAATTTACTGTAATTTTTGAATCTTGCTACCAGGATCACATAAAGGCGATGAGGTGTCGAACAGGGAGTATCCGGAACAGAAAAATTCCCGCCAATTTTAGAAACGAATTAAAAAAAAAATTTCTGAAGCAAATTTACTGTAATTTTTGAATCTTGCTACCAGGATCACATAAAGGCGATGAGGTGTCGAACAGGGAGTATCCGGAACAGAAAAATTCCCGCCAATTTTAGAAACGAATTAAAAAAAAAATTTCTGAAGCAAATTTACTGTAATTTTTGAATCTTGCTACCAGGATCACATAAAGGCGATGAGGTGTCGAACAGGGAGTATCCGGAACAGAAAAATTCCCGCCAATTTTAGAAACGAATTAAAAAAAAAATTTCTGAAGCAAATTTACTGTAATTTTTGAATCTTGCTACCAGGATCACATAAAGGCGATGAGGTGTCGAACAGGGAGTATCCGGAACAGAAAAATTCCCGCCAATTTTAGAAACGAATTAAAAAAAAAATTTCTGAAGCAAATTTACTGTAATTTTTGAATCTTGCTACCAGGATCACATAAAGGCGATGAGGTGTCGAACAGGGAGTATCCGGAACAGAAAAATTCCCGCCAATTTTAGAAACGAATTAAAAAAAAAATTTCTGAAGCAAATTTACTGTAATTTTTGAATCTTGCTACCAGGATCACATAAAGGCGATGAGGTGTCGAACAGGGAGTATCCGGAACAGAAAAATTCCCGCCAATTTTAGAAACGAATTAAAAAAAAAATTTCTGAAGCAAATTTACTGTAATTTTTGAATCTTGCTACCAGGATCACATAAAGGCGATGAGGTGTCGAACAGGGAGTATCCGGAACAGAAAAATTCCCGCCAATTTTAGAAACGAATTAAAAAAAAAATTTCTGAAGCAAATTTACTGTAATTTTTGAATCTTGCTACCAGGATCACATAAAGGCGATGAGGTGTCGAACAGGGAGTATCCGGAACAGAAAAATTCCCGCCAATTTTAGAAACGAATTAAAAAAAAAATTTCTGAAGCAAATTTACTGTAATTTTTGAATCTTGCTACCAGGATCACATAAAGGCGATGAGGTGTCGAACAGGGAGTATCCGGAACAGAAAAATTCCCGCCAATTTTAGAAACGAATTAAAAAAAAAATTTCTGAAGCAAATTTACTGTAATTTTTGAATCTTGCTACCAGGATCACATAAAGGCGATGAGGTGTCGAACAGGGAGTATCCGGAACAGAAAAATTCCCGCCAATTTTAGAAACGAATTAAAAAAAAAATTTCTGAAGCAAATTTACTGTAATTTTTGAATCTTGCTACCAGGATCACATAAAGGCGATGAGGTGTCGAACAGGGAGTATCCGGAACAGAAAAATTCCCGCCAATTTTAGAAACGAATTAAAAAAAAAATTTCTGAAGCAAATTTACTGTAATTTTTGAATCTTGCTACCAGGATCACATAAAGGCGATGAGGTGTCGAACAGGGAGTATCCGGAACAGAAAAATTCCCGCCAATTTTAGAAACGAATTAAAAAAAAAATTTCTGAAGCAAATTTACTGTAATTTTTGAATCTTGCTACCAGGATCACATAAAGGCGATGAGGTGTCGAACAGGGAGTATCCGGAACAGAAAAATTCCCGCCAATTTTAGAAACGAATTAAAAAAAAAATTTCTGAAGCAAATTTACTGTAATTTTTGAATCTTGCTACCAGGATCACATAAAGGCGATGAGGTGTCGAACAGGGAGTATCCGGAACAGAAAAATTCCCGCCAATTTTAGAAACGAATTAAAAAAAAAATTTCTGAAGCAAATTTACTGTAATTTTTGAATCTTGCTACCAGGATCACATAAAGGCGATGAGGTGTCGAACAGGGAGTATCCGGAACAGAAAAATTCCCGCCAATTTTAGAAACGAATTAAAAAAAAAATTTCTGAAGCAAATTTACTGTAATTTTTGAATCTTGCTACCAGGATCACATAAAGGCGATGAGGTGTCGAACAGGGAGTATCCGGAACAGAAAAATTCCCGCCAATTTTAGAAACGAATTAAAAAAAAAATTTCTGAAGCAAATTTACTGTAATTTTTGAATCTTGCTACCAGGATCACATAAAGGCGATGAGGTGTCGAACAGGGAGTATCCGGAACAGAAAAATTCCCGCCAATTTTAGAAACGAATTAAAAAAAAAATTTCTGAAGCAAATTTACTGTAATTTTTGAATCTTGCTACCAGGATCACATAAAGGCGATGAGGTGTCGAACAGGGAGTATCCGGAACAGAAAAATTCCCGCCAATTTTAGAAACGAATTAAAAAAAAAATTTCTGAAGCAAATTTACTGTAATTTTTGAATCTTGCTACCAGGATCACATAAAGGCGATGAGGTGTCGAACAGGGAGTATCCGGAACAGAAAAATTCCCGCCAATTTTAGAAACGAATTAAAAAAAAAATTTCTGAAGCAAATTTACTGTAATTTTTGAATCTTGCTACCAGGATCACATAAAGGCGATGAGGTGTCGAACAGGGAGTATCCGGAACAGAAAAATTCCCGCCAATTTTAGAAACGAATTAAAAAAAAAATTTCTGAAGCAAATTTACTGTAATTTTTGAATCTTGCTACCAGGATCACATAAAGGCGATGAGGTGTCGAACAGGGAGTATCCGGAACAGAAAAATTCCCGCCAATTTTAGAAACGAATTAAAAAAAAAATTTCTGAAGCAAATTTACTGTAATTTTTGAATCTTGCTACCAGGATCACATAAAGGCGATGAGGTGTCGAACAGGGAGTATCCGGAACAGAAAAATTCCCGCCAATTTTAGAAACGAATTAAAAAAAAAATTTCTGAAGCAAATTTACTGTAATTTTTGAATCTTGCTACCAGGATCACATAAAGGCGATGAGGTGTCGAACAGGGAGTATCCGGAACAGAAAAATTCCCGCCAATTTTAGAAACGAATTAAAAAAAAAATTTCTGAAGCAAATTTACTGTAATTTTTGAATCTTGCTACCAGGATCACATAAAGGCGATGAGGTGTCGAACAGGGAGTATCCGGAACAGAAAAATTCCCGCCAATTTTAGAAACGAATTAAAAAAAAAATTTCTGAAGCAAATTTACTGTAATTTTTGAATCTTGCTACCAGGATCACATAAAGGCGATGAGGTGTCGAACAGGGAGTATCCGGAACAGAAAAATTCCCGCCAATTTTAGAAACGAATTAAAAAAAAAATTTCTGAAGCAAATTTACTGTAATTTTTGAATCTTGCTACCAGGATCACATAAAGGCGATGAGGTGTCGAACAGGGAGTATCCGGAACAGAAAAATTCCCGCCAATTTTAGAAACGAATTAAAAAAAAAATTTCTGAAGCAAATTTACTGTAATTTTTGAATCTTGCTACCAGGATCACATAAAGGCGATGAGGTGTCGAACAGGGAGTATCCGGAACAGAAAAATTCCCGCCAATTTTAGAAACGAATTAAAAAAAAAATTTCTGAAGCAAATTTACTGTAATTTTTGAATCTTGCTACCAGGATCACATAAAGGCGATGAGGTGTCGAACAGGGAGTATCCGGAACAGAAAAATTCCCGCCAATTTTAGAAACGAATTAAAAAAAAAATTTCTGAAGCAAATTTACTGTAATTTTTGAATCTTGCTACCAGGATCACATAAAGGCGATGAGGTGTCGAACAGGGAGTATCCGGAACAGAAAAATTCCCGCCAATTTTAGAAACGAATTAAAAAAAAAATTTCTGAAGCAAATTTACTGTAATTTTTGAATCTTGCTACCAGGATCACATAAAGGCGATGAGGTGTCGAACAGGGAGTATCCGGAACAGAAAAATTCCCGCCAATTTTAGAAACGAATTAAAAAAAAATTTCTGAAGCAAATTTACTGTAATTTTTGAATCTTGCTACCAGGATCACATAAAGGCGATGAGGTGTCGAACAGGGAGTATCCGGAACAGAAAAATTCCCGCCAATTTTAGAAACGAATTAAAAAAAAAATTTCTGAAGCAAATTTACTGTAATTTTTGAATCTTGCTACCAGGATCACATAAAGGCGATGAGGTGTCGAACAGGGAGTATCCGGAACAGAAAAATTCCCGCCAATTTTAGAAACGAATTAAAAAAAAAATTTCTGAAGCAAATTTACTGTAATTTTTGAATCTTGCTACCAGGATCACATAAAGGCGATGAGGTGTCGAACAGGGAGTATCCGGAACAGAAAAATTCCCGCCAATTTTAGAAACGAATTAAAAAAAAAATTTCTGAAGCAAATTTACTGTAATTTTTGAATCTTGCTACCAGGATCACATAAAGGCGATGAGGTGTCGAACAGGGAGTATCCGGAACAGAAAAATTCCCGCCAATTTTAGAAACGAATTAAAAAAAAAATTTCTGAAGCAAATTTACTGTAATTTTTGAATCTTGCTACCAGGATCACATAAAGGCGATGAGGTGTCGAACAGGGAGTATCCGGAACAGAAAAATTCCCGCCAATTTTAGAAACGAATTAAAAAAAAAATTTCTGAAGCAAATTTACTGTAATTTTTGAATCTTGCTACCAGGATCACATAAAGGCGATGAGGTGTCGAACAGGGAGTATCCGGAACAGAAAAATTCCCGCCAATTTTAGAAACGAATTAAAAAAAAAATTTCTGAAGCAAATTTACTGTAATTTTTGAATCTTGCTACCAGGATCACATAAAGGCGATGAGGTGTCGAACAGGGAGTATCCGGAACAGAAAAATTCCCGCCAATTTTAGAAACGAATTAAAAAAAAAATTTCTGAAGCAAATTTACTGTAATTTTTGAATCTTGCTACCAGGATCACATAAAGGCGATGAGGTGTCGAACAGGGAGTATCCGGAACAGAAAAATTCCCGCCAATTTTAGAAACGAATTAAAAAAAAAATTTCTGAAGCAAATTTACTGTAATTTTTGAATCTTGCTACCAGGATCACATAAAGGCGATGAGGTGTCGAACAGGGAGTATCCGGAACAGAAAAATTCCCGCCAATTTTAGAAACGAATTAAAAAAAAAATTTCTGAAGCAAATTTACTGTAATTTTTGAATCTTGCTACCAGGATCACATAAAGGCGATGAGGTGTCGAACAGGGAGTATCCGGAACAGAAAAATTCCCGCCAATTTTAGAAACGAATTAAAAAAAAAATTTCTGAAGCAAATTTACTGTAATTTTTGAATCTTGCTACCAGGATCACATAAAGGCGATGAGGTGTCGAACAGGGAGTATCCGGAACAGAAAAATTCCCGCCAATTTTAGAAACGAATTAAAAAAAAAATTTCTGAAGCAAATTTACTGTAATTTTTGAATCTTGCTACCAGGATCACATAAAGGCGATGAGGTGTCGAACAGGGAGTATCCGGAACAGAAAAATTCCCGCCAATTTTAGAAACGAATTAAAAAAAAAATTTCTGAAGCAAATTTACTGTAATTTTTGAATCTTGCTACCAGGATCACATAAAGGCGATGAGGTGTCGAACAGGGAGTATCCGGAACAGAAAAATTCCCGCCAATTTTAGAAACGAATTAAAAAAAAAATTTCTGAAGCAAATTTACTGTAATTTTTGAATCTTGCTACCAGGATCACATAAAGGCGATGAGGTGTCGAACAGGGAGTATCCGGAACAGAAAAATTCCCGCCAATTTTAGAAACGAATTAAAAAAAAAATTTCTGAAGCAAATTTACTGTAATTTTTGAATCTTGCTACCAGGATCACATAAAGGCGATGAGGTGTCGAACAGGGAGTATCCGGAACAGAAAAATTCCCGCCAATTTTAGAAACGAATTAAAAAAAAAATTTCTGAAGCAAATTTACTGTAATTTTTGAATCTTGCTACCAGGATCACATAAAGGCGATGAGGTGTCGAACAGGGAGTATCCGGAACAGAAAAATTCCCGCCAATTTTAGAAACGAATTAAAAAAAAAATTTCTGAAGCAAATTTACTGTAATTTTTGAATCTTGCTACCAGGATCACATAAAGGCGATGAGGTGTCGAACAGGGAGTATCCGGAACAGAAAAATTCCCGCCAATTTTAGAAACGAATTAAAAAAAAATTTCTGAAGCAAATTTACTGTAATTTTTGAATCTTGCTACCAGGATCACATAAAGGCGATGAGGTGTCGAACAGGGAGTATCCGGAACAGAAAAATTCCCGCCAATTTTAGAAACGAATTAAAAAAAAAATTTCTGAAGCAAATTTACTGTAATTTTTGAATCTTGCTACCAGGATCACATAAAGGCGATGAGGTGTCGAACAGGGAGTATCCGGAACAGAAAAATTCCCGCCAATTTTAGAAACGAATTAAAAAAAAAATTTCTGAAGCAAATTTACTGTAATTTTTGAATCTTGCTACCAGGATCACATAAAGGCGATGAGGTGTCGAACAGGGAGTATCCGGAACAGAAAAATTCCCGCCAATTTTAGAAACGAATTAAAAAAAAAATTTCTGAAGCAAATTTACTGTAATTTTTGAATCTTGCTACCAGGATCACATAAAGGCGATGAGGTGTCGAACAGGGAGTATCCGGAACAGAAAAATTCCCGCCAATTTTAGAAACGAATTAAAAAAAAAATTTCTGAAGCAAATTTACTGTAATTTTTGAATCTTGCTACCAGGATCACATAAAGGCGATGAGGTGTCGAACAGGGAGTATCCGGAACAGAAAAATTCCCGCCAATTTTAGAAACGAATTAAAAAAAAAATTTCTGAAGCAAATTTACTGTAATTTTTGAATCTTGCTACCAGGATCACATAAAGGCGATGAGGTGTCGAACAGGGAGTATCCGGAACAGAAAAATTCCCGCCAATTTTAGAAACGAATTAAAAAAAAAATTTCTGAAGCAAATTTACTGTAATTTTTGAATCTTGCTACCAGGATCACATAAAGGCGATGAGGTGTCGAACAGGGAGTATCCGGAACAGAAAAATTCCCGCCAATTTTAGAAACGAATTAAAAAAAAAATTTCTGAAGCAAATTTACTGTAATTTTTGAATCTTGCTACCAGGATCACATAAAGGCGATGAGGTGTCGAACAGGGAGTATCCGGAACAGAAAAATTCCCGCCAATTTTAGAAACGAATTAAAAAAAAAATTTCTGAAGCAAATTTACTGTAATTTTTGAATCTTGCTACCAGGATCACATAAAGGCGATGAGGTGTCGAACAGGGAGTATCCGGAACAGAAAAATTCCCGCCAATTTTAGAAACGAATTAAAAAAAAAATTTCTGAAGCAAATTTACTGTAATTTTTGAATCTTGCTACCAGGATCACATAAAGGCGATGAGGTGTCGAACAGGGAGTATCCGGAACAGAAAAATTCCCGCCAATTTTAGAAACGAATTAAAAAAAAAATTTCTGAAGCAAATTTACTGTAATTTTTGAATCTTGCTACCAGGATCACATAAAGGCGATGAGGTGTCGAACAGGGAGTATCCGGAACAGAAAAATTCCCGCCAATTTTAGAAACGAATTAAAAAAAAAATTTCTGAAGCAAATTTACTGTAATTTTTGAATCTTGCTACCAGGATCACATAAAGGCGATGAGGTGTCGAACAGGGAGTATCCGGAACAGAAAAATTCCCGCCAATTTTAGAAACGAATTAAAAAAAAAATTTCTGAAGCAAATTTACTGTAATTTTTGAATCTTGCTACCAGGATCACATAAAGGCGATGAGGTGTCGAACAGGGAGTATCCGGAACAGAAAAATTCCCGCCAATTTTAGAAACGAATTAAAAAAAAAATTTCTGAAGCAAATTTACTGTAATTTTTGAATCTTGCTACCAGGATCACATAAAGGCGATGAGGTGTCGAACAGGGAGTATCCGGAACAGAAAAATTCCCGCCAATTTTAGAAACGAATTAAAAAAAAAATTTCTGAAGCAAATTTACTGTAATTTTTGAATCTTGCTACCAGGATCACATAAAGGCGATGAGGTGTCGAACAGGGAGTATCCGGAACAGAAAAATTCCCGCCAATTTTAGAAACGAATTAAAAAAAAAATTTCTGAAGCAAATTTACTGTAATTTTTGAATCTTGCTACCAGGATCACATAAAGGCGATGAGGTGTCGAACAGGGAGTATCCGGAACAGAAAAATTCCCGCCAATTTTAGAAACGAATTAAAAAAAAAATTTCTGAAGCAAATTTACTGTAATTTTTGAATCTTGCTACCAGGATCACATAAAGGCGATGAGGTGTCGAACAGGGAGTATCCGGAACAGAAAAATTCCCGCCAATTTTAGAAACGAATTAAAAAAAAAATTTCTGAAGCAAATTTACTGTAATTTTTGAATCTTGCTACCAGGATCACATAAAGGCGATGAGGTGTCGAACAGGGAGTATCCGGAACAGAAAAATTCCCGCCAATTTTAGAAACGAATTAAAAAAAAAATTTCTGAAGCAAATTTACTGTAATTTTTGAATCTTGCTACCAGGATCACATAAAGGCGATGAGGTGTCGAACAGGGAGTATCCGGAACAGAAAAATTCCCGCCAATTTTAGAAACGAATTAAAAAAAAAATTTCTGAAGCAAATTTACTGTAATTTTTGAATCTTGCTACCAGGATCACATAAAGGCGATGAGGTGTCGAACAGGGAGTATCCGGAACAGAAAAATTCCCGCCAATTTTAGAAACGAATTAAAAAAAAATTTCTGAAGCAAATTTACTGTAATTTTTGAATCTTGCTACCAGGATCACATAAAGGCGATGAGGTGTCGAACAGGGAGTATCCGGAACAGAAAAATTCCCGCCAATTTTAGAAACGAATTAAAAAAAAAATTTCTGAAGCAAATTTACTGTAATTTTTGAATCTTGCTACCAGGATCACATAAAGGCGATGAGGTGTCGAACAGGGAGTATCCGGAACAGAAAAATTCCCGCCAATTTTAGAAACGAATTAAAAAAAAAATTTCTGAAGCAAATTTACTGTAATTTTTGAATCTTGCTACCAGGATCACATAAAGGCGATGAGGTGTCGAACAGGGAGTATCCGGAACAGAAAAATTCCCGCCAATTTTAGAAACTAATTAAAAAAAAATTTCTGAAGCAAATTTACTGTAATTTTTGAATCTTGCTACCAGGATCACATAAAGGCGAGGAGGTGTCGAATGACGGATGTCAGGAGCTGAAAAATGCCCGCCAATTTTTCCTAACTTTTAAATTATATAAATTTTCTTATTGAATTTTTTTGCACTTTTCAAATTTTATTTTCTCGAAAACGGCGCGAGCTAGAGACTTGCGGTGTGCGCCATTCGATTCGTCTGCTCAAGCTCTATGAGGGTGATTTTTTTCGCGACAATCTATTTTTCGTAGAAATCTTCAAATTTTCATGGACTATAGCCTTACTACTTTTTGGCTCAAAAAATATTCTTTTCTCCTAAAATCGCGAAAAAATTCACCCACGTAGAGCTCGACGAGGCGCATTCAAAACCGGGCTCCGTTCCTCTGTAGCTCACCCCCTTTCCGAGATATGGGCCCCGAAAGGGCCCTCGCAGAAATACATTTTTTTCTCAGTGAAAAACCGGAAAAGTAAAAATCCGCTAGCGCCAATCGAATAATCGTATTTTATTGAGTGATACGGCATGCTCTTAATATATCAAACAGTTAAAATAATAAAAACAATAAATGTATTTAATTTATTCAAATATTACTAGTGCTGCCATCTTTGAGAGAATAGTGCCATTTACAGGTTATTGGTGGTGGAAAATTACAGATTCCTGTATAATTACAGAGACCTGTTTAAATGGATTACCTGTAGGTTCCACTGGTGGACCGAAGATGGCTGCACTAGTAATATAGATTAAATTAAATACTTTTATTGTTATTTTAGCTATTTTAAATATTAAAACCGTGCTGTATCATTCAATAAATAACGATTATTCAATTGGCGCTAGCGGATTATTACTTTTCCGCTTTTTCACTGAGGAAAAAATGTTTCTCTGCGACGGCCCTTTCGGGGCCGATATCTCGGAAAGGGGGTGAGCTACAGAGGAACGGAGCCCGGTTTTGGATGCGCCTCGTCGAGATCTACATAGGTGAATTTTTTCGCGATTTTAGGAGAAAAGAATATTTTTTGGGCCAAAAAGTAGTAAGGCTATAATAGTCCATGAAAATTTGAGGATATCTACGAAAAATAGATTGCGGCGAAAAAAATCACCCTCATAGAGCTTGAGCAGACGAATCGAATGGTGGAAACCGCAAGTCTCTAGCTCGCGCCGTTTCCGAGAAAATAAAATTTGAAAAAAATGCAAGAAAATTCAATAAGAAAATTTAGATAATTTAAAAGTTAGGAAAAATTGGCGGGCATTTTTCTGTGCCTGCCTCAGGCATATTTGACACCTCCTCGCGTTTATGTGATCCTGGTAGCAAGATTCAAAAATTACAGTAAATCAGCTTCAGAATTCATTTTTTATTGCTTCAGAATTTTTCTTTAATTCTTTTCTAAAATTGGCGGGAAATCCTCGGCTCCGGATAAACTCTGTTCGACACCTTCTCGCGTTTATGTGGTCCTGGTAGCAAGGTTCAAAAGTCGCAGAAAATTTTGCTGTCCCGGAAAATTGTGACAAATTCTGCTGCGATTTTTGTATCTTGCTACCAGGATCACATAAACGCGAGGAGGTGTCAAATATGCCTGAGGCAAGCACAGAAAAATGCCCGCCAATTTTTCCTAACTTTTAAATGATCTAAATTTTCTTATTGAATTTTTTTGCACTTTTTCAAATTTTATTTTCTCGGAAACGGCGCGAGCTAGACACTTGCGGTTTGCACCGTTCGATTCGTCTGCCCAAGCTCTATGAGGGTGATTTCTTTCGCGGCAATCTATTTTTCGTCGAAAACCTCCAATTTTCATGGACTATAGGCTTACTACTTTTAAGGGCGAAAAAACTTTTTTTCTCCTAAAATCGCGAAAAAATTCACCCGTATAGAGCTGGACGAGGTGCATTCAAAACCGCGCCCCGTTCCTCTCTAGCTCGCCCCTTTCCCGAGATATCGACCCTTAAAGTACCATCGTAAAAGGACATTAATTCCGCACAGAAAACGAGCTTTAACGCTTAAGTTATGTTACACGCTCATCGCCTGTGGCCTGTGGCGGTTTTAAAAGAGAAAGACAACTATTCCTGCCCTGTTTAATTCAAAAGAGGACGAAATTCAAGGCATGTTAGGTAAGACAAGTGTTTTCTCAGAGAAAAGTTGAATAAGCGAAAATCCCTTCGCGCAAATCCAGTAATCGTCATTTATGGGGCGTCGTGGTATTATTTTTACTTGTAAAACGTTTAAAATAGCGATAAATAAAAATAATTTTTAATGCGTCGTGGTGCTGCCATCTTGAAACGACCAACTCGAACTTTCACGTAATCAACGATCACAGGTCCCTGCAGAATTACAGGAATCTGTAATCACCGGAGCGCTCCAAGTTGGTTGCACGTTTAACGTACAGATGGCGCATCGATCCCTCAAGTGCCACCCGAAATTAGAGACAATTTTCAGCGTTGAGGTGAATGAACAAGCGTGTTTGTTTGTATAAAATAATGTATACTTTAACCTCTTATCTTGCCCCTTCTCTGGGCTACTATTTTGTCAATTTGTTTAAGTTTAATGTTTAGTAACTTTATTTGCCCCCCATTGTTGTTAGGGATTTCTATCGAATATTTTATGTTACCGCACCTGAGCGCAAGCGACATGTCAACATGTCCTCCTTTTCCCAACACGTTTAATCGACTTTTACCAAGGTTTGTCTTTATTTTGTTAATGGTCTACTAATTTAAGCTTTAATTTCGTTCTTTCTTGTAGATTTCAAAATGGTCTCCTGACCGAAACATGCCATCGTAACGACTTTTATTAATAAACTACTTCAAGCCGACAGCGTTCTCAGTTTCTTAGTTGAACCTTGTCGAACAAATCATTACGACGAATGCTATCAGCACGATCGGACAATCAGGTACGTGGGCCCCCAGTATTAGAAACAATGTGAGTCCTTAATTATACGATTTTTGCAGACATTAGTACGGCTAGTTGTGCAGAATTACCGAACATGTGCCGTGGAGAATACGCATACTTTTGTTGAAACCGATTTATATCTGATAATGTTCTTCTCTTCTCCTCTGCATGTACCAGCATAAATGATTTACAAGAGTTTCATGGAGACCGTGTCATTTGCGCAGATTTGTGACCGTGACGTGTGTATTTGAAAACGTGAAGTAATGAGTGAACTTTTGTATAGAAAATAATAAAGATGACACCCCCAACACATAAAAATAAAATTATTTCCTACATATCAGTGTTTCCACGGCTTTCTACTAGCCACTGAACTTCACCAACTATAAAGTAATTAATGCCAATGGTACCAACATAATTGGCGTACAATCATTGGCAGACACACTGTATTTGCGTCTTAGTGCAAAATTATTATGCGCGGAATTTCAAATTCGTCCACTTTCGATTTTCTTCGAAAACTTCAGCACTGTCTTGCGTCCTTCGGCGAGGCTAATTGAATGGTGAAAACCGCATCGTTCTGTTTCGCCTGGTTCTTGAGATATCGTGATTTTTCAGTGGCAATCTGGTGGATGCGCCGGTAAAAATATTAATATCTCAGGAATTAAAAGGCACAGAAAGTTGCGGTTGCCGCCCTTAGCTTCGCCTTATCAGACTGACTTAACTGTAAAAATTTCAAGTCAATATCTCGACTTATTGAATTTTTTGGTCACCGATCGATATTTTTCAAAATTTTTTTCTCGAAAACGGTGCGAGCTAGACACTTGCGGTTTGCACCGTTCGATTCGCCTAGTCGAAGTGTATAAGGGTGATTTTTTTCGTGGCAATGAATTTTTCGTCGAAAACCTCAAATTTTCATGGACTATATAGGCTTACTACTTTTAAGGGCGAAAAAACTTTTTTTCTCCTAAAATCGCGAAAAAATTCACCCGTATAGAGCTGGACGAGGCGCATTCAAAACCGCGCCCCGTTCCTCTCTAGCTCGCCCCTTTCCCGAGATATCGACCCTTAAAGTACCATCGTAAAGGGACATTAATTCCGCACAGAAAACGAGCTTTAACGCTTAAATTATGTTACACGCTCATCGCCTGTGGCCTGTGGCGGTTTTAAAAGAGAAAGACAACTATTCCTGCCCTGTTTAATTCAAAAGAGGACGAAATTCAAGGCATGTTAGGTAAGACAAGTGTTTTCTCAGAGAAAAGTTGAATAAGCGAAAATCCCTTCGCGCAAATCCAGTAATCGTTATTATTTTTACTTGTAAAACGTTTAAAATAGCGATAAATAAAAATAATTTTTAATGCGTCGTGGTACTGCCATCTTGAAACGACCAATGCGAACTTTCACGTAATCAACGATCACAGGTCCCTGCAGAATTACAGGAATCTGTAATCACCGGAGCGCTCCAAGTTGGTTGCACGTTCAACGTACAGATGGCGCATCGATCCCTCAAGTGCCACCCGAAATTAGAGATAATTTTCAGCGTTGAGGTGAATGAACAAATGTGTTTCCGTAAAATATATAATTTCATCTGCATTTTAATGCAAACTTTAAAGTCTTGTCCTCGTTTAATGAAAGCGAATTATTATTCTCTAATGCTAACGATTTAGGATAAACTCGCACTGGTTTCATTACTTGGTCAGCCCACAGGATTACCTTAATATACTTGGCCCTCGTTTAAAGTTGAGAGGTACCTAAACATCACAAGTTGTTTACCTTAATAGCAAATCAAATTAAAAGCCACCAACTGAATAGAACTCTGATCGAATTCCCACTTATTGACTCTTGCATTCCCGAGACACCTAAAGTGTGACAACGGATGATGCACCGATGTACCTACAAATATATTCTGAAGTGACGACCTCAGTTTGCGTCCACCAGCTTCAAATGGTTCAGTGAACCCTGCCAACAGCCTCTTCGGGAAAAGTATGCTCATCGAAAAATATGAAGACAACTCAGACATTAGTTGTCTTTTATTTGCAACGCAGATTAGTTCAGGTCAGTTCAGTTTAACCCAAAGTGTACTGATCTTAAGTGATCGATTTAATAGTAAATAAAACATGCGAGGTGCGATTGTTGCATTTCATCTCCAGAAGAAGATATTATTTTTGCATCACTTTATGGCGAGTTAAGCACAAAAGGTTATTTGGACGAGTAATGTAATTTGACAAACAGTTGAAATAACATCCCCTCTACAAGCGAACCAACTGATCCAAACTGATCTAGAATTACCGAGGTGTAGTATCAGCAAGGCTGGAAGTGTTTTGGATCACGTTGGGTTAGATCATGTAGCCAAATACAACAGACAAATTTTTTAATAAGTGAGCCAGGGTAAAAGTGAACTGATCTGACATGCAAATAAAAGACAACTATTGTTTTAATTACAAGGTCTGACTGTATCAAAAATTGAGCAAATTGAAATCAACCCGATAAGGGTGCTGTTATTTAAAATTTAAATTACACTATATTTACAAAAAATTAATTGCGTTTTTTAATAAATTTATTATGAAATGTGAAAATGAAAACAATTTAGTTCATGCTAGATATATTAATGTATCGTTTCCACGTGCTTTATACAGAATTGAAGTTAACTCTTGTCCGATGAAAAATGTACGAGAAGCTTTAATGTTAATCTTTAAACGGACGCTGTGAAAAATTGAACAAATGCTCCTAGCGGAGCTATCAACTGATAATGAAACGCTGAGCGCTTGTACAATTTTTGACAAAGCTTATTTAAAAATGATGCGATAATAAAAATAAGCATTTTATGTCGGTCACAAGAAAATAATCTTAATGTATCTAAATATAAATAAAACATAGCTGAATGTGATATTTTTCTAAAAACAGTTCGGTACTTATATAAACTTGCTAAACGTTTATTATATTAAAGCACAAATAATTCTTAGAAAAATTTTGTACAAATCGTTTTTGATTGCAGTGAAAACCTCGAGCAGCCTCTGTACAGCTGTTTCAGCCCTGCTTGGGGCTTCTTCAGCAGAGACGTAGCTCGACATTCCCACTGCAAACAAAAACGACTTGTCCAATTTATTCGCAATTGCGATGTAAGAGTGATGAACATATAAAATAGCGACATCTTACTATCGCTTTTTGCCCTGACATTGCAGTAGGATAGACAAATTGAAGCGGGATTTGGTCCTAATAAGTCCCCCATGCAAGCATGGCCGCCTTGCATGGGGGACTTATTAGGAGCAAATCCCGCTTTAATTTGTCTATCCTACTGCAATGTCAGGTCAAAAAGCGATAGTAAGATGTCGCTATTTTATATGTTCACAAATAATTCGTTCAAAACAGCAGAGTATTTATTTTAATTCAGGTTTCTTTTTAAACAATTTCCTGTTAAATATCGCTCCCTTTGCTGTTTTATTAATTTTCTCGAAACTTCTAAATGTGATTTTCTTATTGTTTATAAGATATTGTGATTTTTGGAATAAATTTATGTAATTGAGTTAATAGTGAAAAAGGCAAGTCAATATCTCGAGCCGTTCTCGACTAATTAAATTTTTTAGTCGCAGATCGACATTTTTCAAAATTTTTTTCTCGAAAACGGTGCGAAGTAGAGACTTGCGGCTTGCACTGTTCGATTTGCCTAGTCGAACTGTATAAGGATGATTTTTTCGTGGCAATCAATTTTTCGTCGAAAACCTCAAATTTTCATGGACTGTAGGTTTACTACTTTTAAGAGCGAAAAAACTGTCAATGTCCGTACGTCGATTAAGTTGGTATGCATGCAACTAGATCAACTTGTAGTGGCAATCATGCAGTTTGTGTCAATTCTGGCAGAGTACATTGGCGGTTCGTTAATCATTTTCTCACTGGTTTTACAGAAGATGCTTGATAGGTTTATTTCTTTAATATCGAAAGTTCTTTTCAAGACTCCTCAATTAACATTTTTGAATCAGATGTAAGAAATAATTTAATATAAATTTCAAATTACGTTCGAATAGATAATTTATTACCTTATCTTTAGAAAATTTTCTCCATTATTATAAAAAAATATTCACTACTGAACAAGATGCATAAGTATGTTCTTTCGGAGTGCGACTCGAAACCTCGATGTAAATCAGCTGGGTGACTTAACTAAACCTGTTGTCAACATTTTTCACGCAGAAATGGACCAAAGTCAACAAATCATAGTGAAAGTTATCAGCCAATCAGATACGTGGGCCACAGCATTGAAAATAATGCAAGTCCTGAATTATGCGGATTTTGTAGATGTTAGTTACGCAGCCAGGCCAGAATTACCGAACGTGCGCCACGGAGAATCCTCATTCTTTTGTTAAAACCGATTTACATCTGATAATATTCTTGTTCTCTGCACGTACCACCATAAATTATCTACAAGAGTTTCATGGGAACTGTATCATATGCGCAGATTTGTGATCATGGCCACCGAAAAGTCCTAATTTGACACACCCAGACTATTTCCTTTTTGAACATGTGAAAAATAATGTTTTATAAAAACATGAAATCGAAGACGATGCAGGAAGAACTTTGCTGTGTATTTGAAAATATGAAGCAATTTGTGTTTACAAAATAATGTAACCTCCGATACATAAAACTAAAATTATTTCCTGCTTGTCAGTGTTGTTTTCAATTAATAAAGCGCTTATTATAATAGCATTAGCATTGCATTAGCAAGTTTTAATAAACATAACCCTAGATTTCATTACATTACGAAACCGCGACTTTCTACCACGCCACTGGACTTCATCAACTGTAAAATAATACCAATGTCACCAACATAATTTGATAGATTTGAAAATGTTGATTAAACAACGCAATTTAAAACTTCTAGGTGCTTTAATTCGACTGCCTGTTAAGTTCATTTACAAACGCAACAGAGATTGTGGCCCCATTTGTCATAATACATGACCTAAACTCGCATTTCAGGTTTACTAGAAATTTCAATAAGGCTAGAGATAAAAGAAATTTCTTTTAACTTGTCTTTAGTTGCGTTAAGTAACGCCACATTCACTGGGGACACTTCCACAGTAAAATAAAGTAACAATTAAAAGGTGTTCGGCCAGTTTAGAATCTTAGGTTTGAAAATGTTGATTAAACAACGCAATTTAAAACTTCTAGGTGCTTTAATTCGACTGCCTATTAAGTTTATACCAAACGCAATTGAGATTGTGGCCCCATTTATCATAATATATAAAATATTTGGCATTGTCGAAACTGGCACTTCAGATTTTCTAAATATCTCAACTTTAATACTTCTGGGTGCTTTAATTCGATTGCCTGATAAGTTTATTTCAAATTTGACGGAATTCTTGCTTTACTAACAATAATAAATAAAATATTTAGCATTTTGGAAATTGGCACTTGATACCTGTTCTCTAGGAATTTTTAGACAGACAGGAATAAAGCAGGAAGTAGTAATGAGTAACGGAACATTTTATCAAGGAAAAAACATCTACAGTAATATATTGAGTAGATATTCGCCACATGTAAATTTCTAGGTTATGTTCAAGAAAATATTGATCATTCGGCCAAATTTGTCAGATTCGCAGTTTTTGTTCCTGTAATTTGGTCACCCGTAAATGTTTAATGCAAACGTAATAGTTCTTGCTCCTGTATTTATAACAGTAATGAAGTATTTAGCATTTTTCTGATTGGCACTAGACTATCTAAAGATTTCAATCAGGCCAAAGAAAAAAGACATTCTTATGCTTGTATTTGTTTGCAATAAGTAACACAACTTTCTATGGAGACATCTCCACAGTAAAATAACGAGATAAATTAAGAATATTCCCACAGTAATGAAGTTGATGTTAAATATAAAAAAAAAAAACACAAGGTTCTTGGAATATCGTGGTGTCTGTTGTCGCAGGACAATTTGATTTAATTGAAATGCCTTTCAAAACTAATGCAGACACCTAAATATGCTTGCTGCCGGTGTTCTGTATTGATTTTAAAGATTTTGAAATTGGGAAATACAGATTTCTCGTTTTTCAATATATTCTAATTTAGAGACAGTACATCATTTGTATATTTTAAAAAAACTTAAAACTAGTACAACATTCTGGTTAAGTGTACTTTGTAGTCAAATAATCGAGAAAATTACAACGCAAAAAAATTTAGGTTATGTCTCCAGTACACTTTCTTATTGCAATCCTATCCACAGACGGGCCTTAATGGCAATGCAAATGTTAAATACGGTGAAAAAAATCCTACATGACCTTTATTTATAAGCTTATTTTATGAGAAAACAAAAAAATAGCATGTTGTCTTGAATATTGACCAGGTTGTGCACAAATAGATGGAATTGGGGCAAAATATGGGGGGTTTTATCTTTTTGCATGATTAATGAAACATAATATGCCACCGCTATTGTTTTGTAATAACAAGCAACATTGATTTGGACTGGTTGCCCAATGGCACCCTTAGCAAATGCATTTCTGCAATTCAAAAGCCTTTTTCAACGTTTTAAACGCAATGCTGTCTCAAACCAGGTTCTTTCATAACAAATACTAAAATCTAGGCACATTTTCAGTCGCTAATTAGCCAAATAACATAATTTTTAGTTTCTTTTATTGAAAATGATTTCGGAGTCATGGAGAAACGACAACTTATAGTAAAATTACTGTCCTCTCTGTTACAATCAATTGCTCGCCCTTAGTTTCCCTTTTCATTGAATTGCATTGAATTGCATTGTATTCAATTGAAATTTCAATATTTTAATTTTATACAGAAATGGTTAAATCATTTCGGGTCAAATAAAGGTCAAAGACATCAAATATGTTTCATTGTCAGTGTTGCCAACACATTAGACTTCGAATTATCTCTTAGGAACTTAAAAAGTACCCTTCCTACCCGAAAATTTCATGTCTTTGAATTTTTAATTAATAAATTATTGTACAGAGTTATTGAAAAAAGCGTTTCCTTTGAAGAAACTACCGTCTTCACTTAAGAAATACCTCCAAAATTGAGAAATATTGACAGTTGGCAGCATTTCTTTTGCTCCCACTACGAGACTTGCTTTACACTAGAATACAGAAACGCACGCAACTTCGACCCTTTTCAACAACGATTCTCATCGAGGTCGGACGTGCTGAACGACTTATTAAATATTTAACAAAATTTGCTTTAATATTGCAATAAATACATTTTTGATTGTATTGTAACAATATTTAACATCGGTTCGGTAAATGAAAGTGCTTGAAAGTGATTTTGGCCAGGTAAAATTAATTTTTTTGTTGCCTGATCGTCTCGTTATTTAATAGACTGTCCCATAGGTCTCCCAATTCGTACTGAGTGGTACCTTTGCGAGCTTATTCGCCGGCTGAATATCTTGTATATTGAAGAATCCCGTCGAATTTCCATTTGATGAAAATTCTGCGCTTTGATCTGCATTTAACGCAATTTTAAGGTAAAGAAAATTATTTCAACCATTTTTGTGCTTAAAGGACATACAAATTTATATGTAGGAAACGTTTTTTTTTTTTTTTTAATGGTAATAAAACCTTTTTTCTTTCAGGCCTTGCTCGTTGCTGCTGGTATGACGAGGGAAGTTCTGATGCTGTGACTTCCGACACCTGATCTTCTAGTCTACTTACACGACAAAGGCAATCGGCTGGAGACGGGCCAATCCTGCCTATAGTGTCGACATGGTGAGTCATTTCATTTACTTAGCATTACGAGTTGGATGTAGTGAGGGGCATAATCGAATTATTTCAATAATCAAATTCTACCAATACGTGTATTCAAATACAGTAGATACCCGGTTATCCGGAATCGGATTATCTGTACGCCAGATTCTTGAACGTTGAAAATAATTTTCGACGTATTATCCGAAACAATTCAACTGGCTGCCCTATTATCTGAAATTGCACTTTTGTGCAACATATTTCTTTCCTAAAAGTATAAATAAAATTTGTTTTTCTTTCAATCGTGGAGATGCGCGTTCAGTAGTTTGCAAGTGTATACTTGATTGAGAGATATTGCAAAAAGGGCAGTTTCTTACAATAAACCCAGTTAATTTGTTTATGAATAAAAAGTGTACTAAAACTTGTGTTGCCTGTTTAGTTCAATGGATTACATGCGTGTTTAGAGTTGGGAAGTTCGATTCTTTTCGTCGAATCAATTCCTTTGATTCGATTCCTAATGGTGATTTGTTCAGTAACGATTCATTCACTTGGTTGTGATCCGAAAGTGTTCCGAGTGTTCGAACCGCATCGAGCGCACCGACCAAATCAAATTGTATTTAAATATTCAAGACAAAGGAACGTGCCCCGATCATATGGAGACATTGAGTTGGGCAATTCAGACTAACTATCATTATCGGACGTTGCCGGTGCAAATATCCACATTATTTATCCAAATTTTTTAGACTCTTATTTCATTTATTTTTAACGTGAAAAAGATTCTCTAATATACGTATTTAAATATTACATAACTGTGCAGATAGATACTTTCCTTACATGAAAGGCCGTAAATATTTCACCTCAAAAATTACGATTTTGTGTTATGCACTCGATGCGAGCAGAGTTGAAGTCGAACACCTTTACAAATTGAATCAGTTGTAAGCATATCGAATCCAGTACGATCGGGTCGGAGGCAGTAACCAATTCACGCAATGATACTCGATGCCGATGCGGTTCGGGTGAGATACGACTCAAATAAGATTCAAATCTTTTTGAGAATCGGGAACCAATTCACTTGATTCAGTTCTAAATGAACGAATCTTTATACTTAATCTCAGTAATAGCAAAAATTTACTGCTTGTGACTACAGTTTTTTGCTGGATCTTTTGACTTACGTTATAGTGTCCTGATCCAAGTAAAGTATCAACATCTTCCTTTATCATTATCCGACACGTATGATAAAACAATAACAGAATTTATAAGTTTGTCATTTTGAGTTACTACATACATTTACTCTCCTGCACATAAAACATAATTTATATGTTGCATATGAATATTCAAATTCTGCCAGGCACAAAATATCTGATTAGGTTGCAATTTCTTCTCACAACCAAGCTCAAATTGATGTCTAAAAATGATGAATACATGAATATTGTCGCTAAGTTGACTATGAAGTATCGATTTGATTAATTTATGAAAATTTTATGATGTAACTGAAAAGATTCAGCGAAGAAGACTGTACATATTAAACATTCACTCTTTTTTCTCGTTGGAGTAGTCCGGTTCTAGTCACAGGTTCTAGTTTGCTTAGGTTGTTTACATGAATTTTGATAGATGCCAAAACAAAAGCTGTGTTTGGATATTCAGTTCTGTGCACTCTATTGATTCGTTTCCTATTTTTGTCTCACTTTCACTTAAAGGAAAAGAGAGACCAACTGTGCACAAGGAGTGAAGAGAGTGCACGGAACTGAACATCCCAACACAGCTGAATCTGATATGAACTAGTTATTTATGAACCGACTGAGGGAACACATTTTTCTCACATGAACACAGTTCAGAAGGGTGACTGTGAGATAATGATTCCCGCAAGAGTTAAATTTTTTGAAACGAATATAAAAATTTAATTGCAAATACTTTCATATAATTTCATGTCGTGGCAAACCAAAAATTAAGCAAGCCGTGCTTGAGTGTAGACGTTGCGTGAAATGACAACATTTTTTGATGATACCTCCTTTTTCTGGGCCTGTCAGTGAATGAAAGATTTGATTATTATCAACACACCTACTACAAAGTCGAAATCAATGTACTAAAATCATAAAACTTGAAATTGAAAATAAACATAACCGTTTCATCTGATGTCCGTATCTCATCGTGACACCAACAAAATTGTCACCCAAACTCGCCTACTGTGATGAAAAAACTGGGTGATTGGCTAATACAGTTAACTTAAAAAAAATCAACAACAGCTAATTTTCTCTAGATTAATTTGTTGCTTCAAAAGGTGTATCACATACAGGTGTTACATTTAAAACAAATTAACTTTGGTCCACAGTAATACCTCTGCATTATTAAAAAGAATTTTCAAATGTGAACATTCATTCTGGTAATCATTTGCCCACAGGTTAATTTTTTTGTATCTCCTTAAATAATTCCATAAATGACCAAATTCAGAACTTTACCAAACCCTGTAAGCTTTTTTTTTTCGAATCAGTTCATTTACTAGACTTCGGATCAGTGCACATTAGTGAGATCAATGTGATTCTTGATAGCGAAACGAACAAGTTTACACACATCTAACCTCAAAACAATTCCACGATCCTAAGTGATCTAACTGATCTTTTAAATAAGCAGTTTTAAAAGTTTTCAGGAAACGGAACATACAAACCTTATGAAAATTAACACACTGCGTAGGAGGAAGCGATCTTTCAGAGTAAAATATTTTCACTTCTATATCACTTCCAGTTATACTGGAAGCCACCATTAACTTTCTTATTTTAATTGGAATACCATATTTTTTTTATTGCAAATTCCGATTCTACATATTATTCTAAGTAAAAATTGTTGAGGCTTCCATATACTTAAACGTAACGGTTTTTGAGATATCTTCAAATTTCTGAAAAAAAATATTTCAGTGGCCTTTCATTTAAGAAAATGTACGTACGACACTTTCAAAGTTCAAGATTGAAATTGTCTGTCGTTTGAAAGAATAATGTTCAGCCTTTCAAATCGTATCCTAGTTATCATTGAAAAATTCACATGGTGGTCAAAATATGGTGTCGAACCTTGTTATGTTCAACTGTCCAAAACTCAGTTTTCGTAAATTAGTATAGCCAGTATATTTTTGCATCATGAGATGCAGAATCAAATCCTACATCGATTAGCAGTAGCATTCCCTATACCTATTTCCATTACTTTTCTTGTTATCAATTATTGTTTATTGTGTTAATTAATGGCATTAATACAGTTATTCATAACTAATTTTGAAGAGAAAGTAGATATTGAATTCCTATTTTTTAAGAAATAAATAATTGCTAATCATAACAATATTTTGCCGTACATCTTGGAATAAAGCTATAGGTAAATACCTACCGTAATACTTACTATTTTCATCAAGGGTCTTAAAAAAATAGGTATACCTATTTTCAAAAACAATTCTCTTTGTCTGGCTAACATTTTTGTGAAAAAAAGCAAAAGCAAAAGTTACAATTGGTACAGTGGTAAAAATAATTAAACTGTTTTATTTATTATTTTAGAGTTCGTATGACATGGTCGTAAAAACTGGATAAAATTTGCAAATAACGGAGACCAACTGATAAATATTTACAATGGTAACCTATCTCTCTCACTTTGTTGAAATTTTTGCACAAAAAATGCCATCGTGTCGTAGACCTTAAGAATTAAACATTAAGGTTCCTTTTTATTTGTTTCCTTAATTTTGTAATTTCTTTGTTTCTTTTATTTATGCTTGTCTGTTAATACAGCTTATAACTCTATAAATATTTTTCTTTTGTCGTAACTTATTATGAAAAATTACCATAATTTTACCAAAATATGCCATGATAAGAAACAATATTAAAATAAACATATTTTGACCACCGTGTGAATTTTTCAATGATAATTAGGATACGATTTGAAAGGCTGAACATCATTATTCTTTCAAACGACAGACAATTTGAATCTTGAAGTTTGAAAGTATCGTACGTACATTTTCTTAAATGAGAGGCCACTGAAATAATTTTTTTTCAGAAATTTGAATATATCTCAAAAACCGTTACATTTAATTATAGCGATTAACGATTTTTACCTAGAATGATGTGTAGAATCAGAATTTGTAATAGAAAGTGTAGCATACCATTTAAAATAAGAAAGAAAGTTAACGGCGACTACCGGTATAACCGCAAATTAAATAAAAGGGAAAATATTTTAGTCAGAAAGATCGCTTCGTCCTAGAGCAGTGTGTACATTTTCTGAACGTTTTCGTACGTGCCTTTCCCTGAAAACTTTTAACGAATAGGTCACACAACTTGGGACACTCTGTATAAATAAATGTGTTGGACCATTTTGGACCCAAAAAATAAATATCCAATGACGTAGAAAGTCTCTAATCAATTTTAGCCATTTTTAGAAAGAAAAATGAATCATGGCGACCCTTAAAAATTGCAAATTGCTTCTCCGAAATTTCACAATCGGAGTAAAAATACTGAAGCTTGAGTTTCTTCAAAAGTTTAAATCGAATTCGATAATAAATACATTTCTTACAGAATAGGTCAATATTATCAAATATTAATATTAACAATCATCAGTAGTTTAAACAATTATTGTTCGTTGGTTTTTAACTGTTAGTTTTACGTAATGTAGGGAGTATATTTTTAAATTTTAATAATTTCCAATTTTTAATACAAAAATGTTGACGCCTGATGATCCGCCATTGCTTAACGGCTCCCTGTTTCAATTTAAATTTGCCGCGCTCATAAACTTCCGTTAGTCTTTGCTTTTGACCAATTACAGCACGGAAAGTTTCACTCAAGTATGCGCGTACGGGGGGGTCGAGGCTTCCACGCAGGACCGACGACTTCCGCCTTCTCTTTGCTCCTCCATTTTGGGCCGAAACTTCGACCTATTCGCGACGCGTGCTATAAATTCTAAATTATTTGCAGAGTTTAGTTTGTTATTGCAAGAAATACAGGTTCGTTGATAATATAAAAGTGTTCAGCATCTATTGTCTATAATCTGAAACGGTTAAACATGGTTTTTACCAATTTAAAATGAAATCTTGTGATGCCGAATTAGCCAACTAAAAGTGAACTCTTCCTTGCAGACATCTTTGCATTTGATCGCCCGTTCACCAACGCCGACCAAGGTATATCGAACGAGGGCTACTAGGGTCAGTGAACTTCCACAAAAAGCAGTACTCTTGATTCTGAAATATCCCAGGTAATTACTAATTATGAAAAAAATCTTTTTTTTTCTAAGTAATTATTTTTTTTTTTTAGGCTTTGGAGATGTTTTGTTCGTTTTACTACTATCTGCTACTACAACGAGATTAGGCTGAACTGCTTCCATTTGGTGTTCGTCTCACATTTACATCGAAGAATTTAAGCTCTTAGTCAATCTCCAGAGACTGCTTAATACAAGCCTTCACCTTCTAAGGTGAGAAATATTTTGTGTTGTCTGTCTCTAGACTAATATCTTTCTCATTCTCAGACTTGTACAGTGGGACAACATGTGACTCTGAACTCGAGAATTTCTTCTTTCCGGACCCGAGACACATCGGGGGATCACTTGGTTCAACGGCTGCCGATGAAGTAAAACATCGGCATCACTTGGTTCCATGGCTGCCGATGAAGCCAAACATCGACAAGTAGTAAGTCGTGATTGCTATTCAATTATGTGTAGTTACGGACGAGTTGGATATATCAAACAAGCTGTAGATTTCCAGGGTTGGAAGAAAGTGGATATCTATTACAGCTTTTTTTTAACTGCAATTATTTTTTTAAAGTTAGGTTTGTTTAAATTTGCCAAAAGAATTATTACATAAAATGTTTTCATTGCAAGTTACATCTATTCAGGATAATGTAACTTGCAAAAATTCAATGTCCTCAATGTGCAACGACATGTTTTGATTTACAGTTCTTTGGATAACTACAGGTTTACAGGTTTTCTTGATTACTTACCTTTTTAAAATAGATTGTATTAAAATGTGTTACTGATTTATCAAAGACAAGTTAATTTTACGAGGGGATTACTTTCAGGGAAATATTTTCTGTCTTCTAAATAACGGGCCTTTGGTGATGAGCAAATGGAAAATCTTTTTTTTAGTTCAGTTTTAGTTTTCACCGATGATAAATTTAACTTGGCGAGAATAATTTAATCGATATACCAAAATTAACGATTAACAATTGAATTTAGTAGAAATCCAGTGTCAGTTCTTAATTTTTCCCAACTTTTCAAGATCTCTTTTTAGTTCTTATCTGGAGAATTTACTCTCACGCATGCTTTGAAAAAGTGTTTCTGCTTTTGAAAATCTTCCAACTCTGGCATCATAGGAAAAGTCGATTTCTATGCTTTTGTGATAAATACAGGCTGGCCTGACCCGACAGTACGTTCTCTGGTTATATGAATTATTATTATTATTAATTATGTAAATATCTGAAGGAATTTTAAAAAGTTTTACCTGTCATTTTGTGACAGATGTTCCAAAATAAAATTGACAAATTTGACTATGATCATGCAACAATATTTTTAGAAATTGGAATTTGTTTCTGTAGTAACATGAACAGAAATGTTTCATGTTAAAATCACGGTATTCATTTTTGACTTTCAACTTTTGACAGGTACAGATAGAGATTTTTGTTGTAGATATTGAGACGTAGCCCGAGAACTCACTGTAGGGGACACCATGTACTGTCTTTCAAAAAGTGTGCTACATGTGGGATTTTTTTTTTAATCAATTTTTATAAAAATTTATTGATGCAGGAAGCTTCTGCATCTCTTAAAATCGAATTGGTAAATGTCAAAAGAAATTTTTCGTGAGCGATATACAGCATGGACACCGAGAAATGAAGACCACTTAAGAGTGAAGCACCCTTATTTTATATAAGATACAGGAAAATGTCATAAGAATAAGTTGTTCAGAATAAAAGGTTACGGCTAGATATGAAATAATTATAGCCTCCCATCTCAAAAATGAAAAAAAAATCACACTTTATTGTGAATCACTGTTTGTACATACTACATTAGGAAGTACAGGTGGGGTTAAAGTCTCCGCTAAAATAATATGAATAGGAAAACACGAAATTCGTTCTTATTTTTCAATTATTTCATTTTCTCCTCAGTGGTTATTTCAATGCATTCCAAAACTTTATACTTTTTCTGTAGCACGATGGAAATTCATTGTAATAATAACTCTGAACCAAATGAAGTAATTGAGAAATACAAACGAATTTCCTGTTTTCCTATTCATCTTATTTTGGCGGACACTTAAATCCCACCAATACTACTCAATGTAGTGTATGTAAAGAGTGGTTTAAATTTCTATTTGTGTAGCACACTTTTTGAAAGACACTGTATATTCTCAGTCATATTCAAATTGAAATGGAAAATCAGATAGTGTAAAGCACAGCTATAAGAGTACTTAAAATAATTTGTAATAAATAAATGACTCATCTTTACCCTTTAGTATTTTGTTTTGCAATAATATTTTCACATCGTAACCGTTAACATATTATAATGGATCTGTTTTTTTTTAAACAATTTTGAGCTTTGAGTTTTTAATTACTCACTTAATTACTAGTTTTCAGTTTGCTTTGTTTTCTGATTTTATTTGTACATTTAGGAATATAAATTGGGATGCCTTAAGTTCAGGTTTATACACACATGCAGCTAACAGGTTTTAAAAATGAAGTTTGTGTGTTCTTTTACATTTGATGTTCCAACTTGTACTGTTTATTTGCTTTCTTGCATGCCACAATATTCAATGTCACTGTTATTTAGATTTTGCCACTCGATAAAATTTGTCACTACTATTTATTATTTTTGGACGATTTTTTGTCATTTTGTCAATTTTTTTTTTAAATAAAGCGGGGATACTTATTTATTAAAGATTTTGAGAAGTGTTTTTCGATGTGACATTAAAATTTCTGGATAATTGAGTATTCCTTTCTAAAATTGAAGATGTCGATGTGCGAAAGATCTTTTGGGATAACTTAAATTTAATGTTTGCTACTGGTGCATCAGAACGGATTACCATATACAGAGCGTCCTATTTAAAAAAGACGACCATCAACCTAAAACCGGGTGACTTAATACTATTGGTACAGTGCGACACATTTTGAATGGACACACTCATGAAGAGAATATGTTTATCATCTGATTTGTAATATTTAATATTTGAGTAATTATCAGATATCTGTTATTTTCTTGAAAAATTAAAAGTCCTTGAAAAAAATAAATGAAAGACGGTTTAAATTAATCTAATTTATTATTTTTAGAAATTTTGTATGTATTTGATAGTAAGTAGTAAATTTCTTGGAGCTCTCTACCCTGCAAGAAGAAAAAATAAATGAAAGACGTCTTAAATTAATCTAATTTATTATTTTTAGGAATTTTGAATGTATTTGGTAGTAAGTAGTAAATTTCTGGGAGCTCTACCTTGCAAGAAAATATAATCAGTTCAAAACAGCAAAGCAATACATTTTACATTCCAAATTGGTCACATTGTACCAAGTAAAATTTGAATTTGATTATTAGGATTATCCTCTGTCAAGTCTGATATTGAAAATGGTCAGGTATTTTAATTTGAAAGTCCATCTTAACTTTTTAAAATAATAGGAGTAAAATTTATAATGAATCTGTCGAACAATGTTATAAATTTCTTTATCTCTTTAAAAAGTTAAGACACACTTTTAAATAAAAATATAGGGATATTCAGGCAACCCACTCATTAAAAGAGTACGGATTTGTCCTTTGAATTTCTGTTTCATATTTTGCAGTTATAAAGTTAACGATAAGGATCTATCGAAATATATTTTGAACTTTCGGACACTTTTGCTTATACCGGATGTTGCCATCAACTTCCTCATTTTAAATGGAATACCCCATCTTTTAATGCATTTTTGAATTCTTCATAAAATTCCAAAAATATTTTGTTCATGTGATACAAGAAAAATTAACCAAGGTATTTCCATTTTTTTTAAAAAAGCTCAGACTTGGAGAACCTAGTTTATGATACTGCCATCTTTGTGCAACAAAAACCACGATGCCAATTTTTGCCCTGTAGGAGGATACAGTAACATTCTTTCAGATCATGTCCAGTTTTGCACTTGATTGTTTACGGGACGGTTGAAAAGTAACTTTAATTCGAACTGATTTCAACTGTCGAGAAGTCATGTTTTTTAAACGGAACGTCTAGTATATTTTTCATACCATGTGAAATAAAAAAAAATAAAAACTGGGTGTTCTATTTAAAAAACATGACCTTTCAACAGTTGAAATCAGTTCGAATAGAAGTTACTTTTCAACCAGCCCATAAACAATTTTGTGTAAAATTAGGTATGACCTGAAAGCCTACGAGTATAGCCTACTAAAGGTCAAAAATTGAAATAATGGCTTTTGTTCCACAAAAAATGGCAGCATGATAAACAAGGCACTGCTAATTTTTCTTGTATCACATGTTACATAAGATCTTTAGATATTCATGAAGATTTGAAAAATGCATTAAAAAGTGGGTGTATTCCATTTAAAATAAGAAAGTTGACAGCAACTTCCTGTGCAAGCAGAAGTGTCCGAAATTTGGAAATATTATATTTTAATAGATCATTACCGCTAACTTATAATCTCAAAATATGAAATAAAAATTCAAGGAGGAAGTCAGTAAACTACTTTTAAGGAATGGCTTGACTGAATCTCCCTGTATGGAGTGTCCCAACGGTGAGTTCTCGGACTATATGTTGATAATCACTGAAGATAAAAAAAAAATGTCCCAAGATATTTCTGTTTTGCATTTTAGAGATCTGCAGCATAAAATTATTTTCAAATATACAGGCTGTACCTACCAAAACAGTTGTGCTGGATTCAACTTTTTAATTTCAAATTGCACGTCCTGTTACGATTTCATTCTCCGCAACATTCTACACGTTTTTGTTTACCAAAATCTGTGCATAAATCTAACTGTTCTTAATATTTTTAACGTTTTATTTAAAAAAAAGCGTTTGCAGATATTATCGTATTTATTCTGGTTTTATTTACTTTTAAGGAAATTATTTCTGGCACAGATGTAACAAATGATACTTTAGATCGCTCTAGGTCGCTATTAAAAATGTATTTTTATAATTACAGGGGGATGATCATTATACTAAGCAAAATGTCAGACATTTCTAGATGACAAAAGTCAATTTTCTTGAATAGCATGCTCTAACCAGTTTCTAGATGGAAGGTTTAATATCGTAAAAACGGTTGTAATTAGGAGGCGTAGATAACGGGTATACAGAAAATGTGCCTAATTTTATGGGTGATCCAAATTTGATACCATACATACATGAGGGTATGCCATTTGAAATAAAAAGAAGTTTAATCCAGCACCCAATATTTTAATTCACCCTGTGTAGATGAAAATTTTGTGTTGCCAGATCTCTTCACATTCAAAAGAAAAATGTCGATATTTTTTTTGTATCTTCAGTAATTATCGAGATATTGCCCGAGAAAAAACACTGTTGCGACACCTGGTATATGCGCTACATACCTAAAATCACGACCTGCTAGTATAACATATAAAGAGAAATCGTTTTCTTAATATTTTCTCCTAATATTTGAAAAAGTTCACGTAAATTTACCTATTTTTGTACCTTAAAAATAAATATCCAATGACGTAAAAAGTCTGTAGTCAATTTTAGCCATTTTTTAGAAAGAACAATGAAACAGAGCGAATTCGATAATAAAAATACATTTCTTACAGAATAGGTAAAATATTATCAAATATTAATATGAACAATCATCAGTAGTTTAAACAATTATTGTTCGTTGGTTTTTAACTGTTAGTTTTACGTAATGTAGGCAGTATATTTTTAAATTTTAATAATTTCCAATTTTTAATACAAAAATGTTGACGCCTGATGATCCTCCATTGCTTCAACGGCTCCCTGTTTCAATTTAAATTTGCCGCGCTCATAAACTTCCGTTAGTCTTTGCTTTTGACCAATTACAGCACGGAAAGTTTCACTCAAGTATGCGCGTACGGGGGGGTCGAGGCTTCCACGCAGGACCGACGACTTCCGCCTTCTCTTTGCTCCTCCATTTTGGGCCGAAACTTCGACCTATTCGCGACGCGTGCTATAAATTCTAAATTATTTGCAGAGTTTAGTTTGTTATTGCAAGAAATACAGGTTCGTTGATAATATAAAAGTGTTCAGCATCTATTGTCTATAATCTGAAACGGTTAAACATGGTTTTTACCAATTTAAAATGAAATCTTGTGATGCCGAATTAGCCAACTAAAAGTGAACTCTTCCTTGCAGACATCTTTGCATTTGATCGCCCGTTCACCAACGCCGACCAAGGTATATCGAACGAGGGCTACTAGGGTCAGTGAACTTCCACAAAAAGCAGTACTCTTGATTCTGAAATATCCCAGGTAATTACTAATTATGAAAAAAATCTTTTTTTTTCTAAGTAATTATTTTTTTTTTTAGGCTTTGGAGATGTTTTGTTCGTTTTACTACTATCTGCTACTACAACGAGATTAGGCTGAACTGCTTCCATTTGGTGTTCGTCTCACATTTACATCGAAGAATTTAAGCTCTTAGTCAATCTCCAGAGACTGCTTAATACAAGCCTTCACCTTCTAAGGTGAGAAATATTTTGTGTTGTCTGTCTCTAGACTAATATCTTTCTCATTCTCAGACTTGTACAGTGGGACAACATGTGACTCTGAACTCGAGAATTTCTTCTTTCCGGACCCGAGACACATCGGGGGATCACTTGGTTCAACGGCTGCCGATGAAGTAAAACATCGGCATCACTTGGTTCCATGGCTGCCGATGAAGCCAAACATCGACAAGTAGTAAGTCGTGATTGTTATTCAATTATGTGTAGTTACGGACGAGTTGGATATATCAAACAAGCTGTAGATTTCCAGGGTTGGAAGAAAGTGGATATCTATTACAGCTTTTTTTTAACTGCAATTATTTTTTTAAAGTTAGGTTTGTTTAAATTTGCCAAAAGAATTATTACATAAAATGTTTTCATTGCAAGTTACATCTATTCAGGATAATGTAACTTGCAAAAATTCAATGTGCTCAATGTGCAACGACATGTTTTGATTTACAGTTCTTTGGATAACTTCAGGTTTACAGGTTTTCTTTATTACTTACCTTTTTAAAATAGATTGTATTAAAATGTATTACTGATTTATCAAAGACAAGTTAATTTTACGAGGAGATCACTTTCAGGGAAATATTTTCTGTCTTCTAAATAACGGGCCTTTGGTGATGAGCAAAGGGAAAATCGTTTTCTAGTTCAGTTTTAGCTTTCACCAATGACAAATTTAACTTGGCGAGAGTAATTTAATCAATATACCAAAATCAACGATTTACAATTGAATTTAGTAGAAATTTTTCCCAACTTTTCAAGATTTCTTTTTAGGAGTTCTTATCTGGAGAATTTACTCTCACGCATGCTTTGAAAAAGTGTTTCTGCTTTTGAAAATCTTCCAACTCTGGCATCATAGAAAAAGTCGATTTCTATGTTTTGTGATAAATATAGGCTGGCCTGACCCGACAGTACGTTCTCTGGTTACGTAAATTATTATTATTATTATTAATTATATATAAACATTGTAACAAATTTTAAAAAGTTTTCCTGTCTTTTTGTGACAGATGTTCCAAAATAAAATTGACAAATTTAACGACTATGATCATGCAACAATATTTTTAGAAATTGGAATTTGTTTCTGTAGTAACATGAACAGAAATGTTTCATGTTAAAATCACGGTATTCATTTTTGACTTTCAACTTTTGACGGGTACAGATAGAGATTTTTGTTGTAGATATTGAGACGTAGCCCGAGAACTCACTGTAGGGGACACCATGTACTGTCTTTCAAAAAGTGTGCTACAAATGGGATTTTTTTTTTAATCAATTTTTATAAAAATTTATTTATGCAGGAAGCTTCTGCATCTCTTAAAATCGAATTGGTAAATGTCAAAAGAAATTTTTCGTGAGCGATATACAGCATGGACACCGAGAAATGAAGACCACTTAAGAGTGAAGCACCCTTATTTTATATAAGATACAGGAAAATGTCATAAGAATAAGTTGTTCAGAATAAAAGGTTACGGCTAGATATGAAATAATTATAGCCTCCCATCTCAAAAATGAAAAAAAAATCACACTTTATTGTGAATCACTGTTTATACATACTACATTAGGAAGTACAGGTGGGGGTTAAAGTCTCCGCTAAAATAATATGAATAGGAAAACACGAAATTCGTTCTTATTTTTCAATTATTTCATTATCTCCTCAGTGGTTATTTCAATGCATTCCAAAACTTTATAATTTTTCTGTAGCACGATGGAAATTCATTGTAATAATAACTCTGAACCAAATGAAGCAATTGAGAAATACAAACGAATTTCCTGTTTTCCTATTCATCTTATTTTGGCGGACACTTAAATCCCACCAATACTACTCAATGTAGTGTATATAAAGAGTGATGTAAATTTCTGTTTGTGTAGCACACTTTTTGAAAGACACTGTATATTCTCAGTCATATTCAAATTCAAATGGAAAATCAGATAGTGTAAAGCACAGCTATAAGAGTACTTAAAATAATTTGTAATAAATAAATGACTCATCTTTACCCTTTAGTAATTTGTCTTGCAATAATATTTTCACATCGTAACCGTTGACATATTATAATGGATCTATTTTTTTTTTTAAACAATTTTGAGCTTTGAGTTTTTAATTACTCAGTTAATTACTAGTTTTCAGTTTGCTTTGTTTTCTAATTTTATTTGTACATTTAGGAATATAAATTGGGATGCCTTAAGTTCAGGTTTATACACAGATGCAGCTAACAGGTTTTAAAAATGAAGTTTGTGTGTTCTTTTACATTTGATATTCCAACTTGTACTGTTTCTTTGCTATCTTGCATGCCACAATATTTAATGTTACTGTTATATAGATTTTTCCACTTGATAAAATTTGTCACTATTATTTATTATTTCTGGACGATTTATTGTCATTTTGTCAATTTTTTCAATTGCAACATGAAACATAACTTCTAATTCCTGTCTACTAATTCCAATTTAAGAATAAAGCGGGGATACTTATTTATTAAAGATTTTGAGAAGTGTTTTTCGATGTGACATTAAAATTTCTGGATAATTGAGTATTCCTTTCTAAAATTGAAGATGTCGATGTGCGAAAGATCTTTTGGGATAACTTAAATTTAATGTTTGCTGCTGGTGCATCAGAACGGATTACCATATACAGAGCGTCCTATTTAAAAAAGACGACCATCAACCTAAAACCGGGTGACTTAATACTATTGGTACAGTGCGACACATTTAGAATGGACACACTCCTGAAAAGAATATGTTTATCATCTGATTTGTAATAATCAATGTTTGAGTAATTATCAGTATCTGTTATTTTCTTGAAAAATTAAAAGTCCTTGAAAAAAATAAATGAAAGACGGTTTAAATTAATCTATTATATTTAGAAATTTTGTATGTATTTGATAGTAAGTAATAAATTTCTTGGAGCTCTACCTTGCAAGAAGAAAAAATAAATGAAAGACGTCTTAAATTAATCTAATTTATTATTTTTAGAAATTTTGTATGTATTTGGTAATAAGTAGTAAACTTCTGGGAGCTCTACCTTGCAAGAAAATATAATCAGTTCAAATCAGCAAACCAATACATTTTACATTCCAAATTGGTCACATTGTACCAACTAAAATTTGAATTTGATTATTAGGATTATCCCCTGTCAAGTCTGATATTGAAAATGGTCAGGTATTTTAATTTGAAAGTCCATCTTAACTTTTTAAAATAATAGGAGTAAAATTTATAATGAATCTGTCGAACAATGTTATAAATTTCTTTATCTCTTTAAAAAGTTAAGACACACTTTTAAATAAAAATACAGGGATATTCAGGCAACCCACTCATTAAAAGAGTACGGATTTGTCCTTTGAATTTCTGTTTCATATTTTGCAGTTATAAAGTTAACGATAAGGATCTATCGAAATATATTTTGAACTTTCGGACACTTTCGCTTATACCGGATGTTGCCATCAACTTCCTCATTTTAAATGGAATACCCCATCTTTTAATGCATTTTTGAATTCTTCATAAAATTCCAAAAATATTTTGTTCATGTGATACAAGAAAAATTAACCAAGGTATTTCCATTTTTTTTAAAAAAGCTCAGACTTGGAGAACCTCGTTTATGATACTGCCATCTTTGTGCAACAAAAACCACGATGCCAATTTTTGCCCTGTAGGAGGATACAGTAACATTCTTTCAGATCATGTCCAGTTTTGCACTTGATTGTTTACGGGACGGTTGAAAAGTAACTTTAATTCGAACTGATTTCAACTGTCGAGAAGTCATGTTTTTTAAACGGAACGTCTAGTATATTTTTCATACCATGTGAAATAAAAAAAAAATAAAAACTGGGTGTTCTATTTAAAAAACATGACCTTTCAACAGTTGAAATCAGTTCGAATAGAAGTTACTTTTCAACCAGCCCATAAACAATTTTGTGTAAAATTAGGTATGACCTGAAAGCCTACGAGTATAGCCTACTAAAGGTCAAAAATTGAAATAATGGCTTTTGTTACAGAAAAAATGGCAGCATGATAAACAAGGCACTGCTAATTTTTCTTGTATCACATGTTACATAAGATCTTTAGATATTCATGAAGATTTGAAAAATGCATTAAAAAGTGGGGGTATTCCATTTAAAATAAGAAAGTTGACAGCAACTTCCTGTGCAAGCAGAAGTGTCCGAAATTTGGAAATATTATATTTTAATAGATCATTACCGCTAACTTATAATCTCAAAATATGAAATAAAAATTCAAGGAGGAAGTCAGTAAACTACTTTTAAGGAATGGCTTGACTGAATCTCCCTGTATGGAGTGTCCCAACGGTGAGTTCTCGGACTATATGTTGATAATCACTGAAGATAAAAAAAAAATGTCCCAAGATATTTCTGTTTTGCATTTTAGAGATCTGCAGCATAAAATTATTTTCAAATATACAGGCTGTACCTACCAAAACAGTTGTGCTGGATTCAACTTTTTAATTTCAAATGGCACGTCCTCTTATGATTTCGTTCTCCGCAACATTCTACACGTTTTTGTTTACCATAATCTGTGCATAAATCTAACTGTTCTTAATATTTTTAACGTTTTATTAAAAAAAAAGCGTTTGCAGCCATTATAGTATTTATTCTGGTTTTATTTACTTTTAAGGAAATTATTTTTGTCACAGATGTAGCAAATGATGCTTTAGATCGCTCTAAGTCACTATTAAAAATGTATTTTTATAATTACAGGGGGATGATCATTATACTAAGCAAAATGTCAGACATTTCTAGATGACAAAAGTCAATTTTCTTGAATAACATGCTCTAAGCAGTTTCTAGATGGAAGGTTTAATATTGTAGAAACGGTTATAATTAGGAGGCGTAGATAACGGGTATACAGAAAATGTGCCTAATTTTATGGGTGATCCAAATTTGATACCATACATACATGAGAGTATGCCATTAAAAAAAAAAGAAGTTGCATCCAGCACCCAATGTTTTAATTCACCCTGTGTAGATGAAAATTTTGTGTTGCCAGATCTCTTCACATTCAAAAGAGAAATGTGGATATCTTCAGTAATTATCGACATATTGCCCGAGAAAACACTGTAGGGAGACCTGGTATATGCTATGCTTGGGTGTGCACTGAAGAGATCTGCTAAACCGTAAGAGATACAAATTCGGTTAAATGGAAGAAAAGTTGCACGAATCAATGCTCAATTGGTATTCATTGAGAGAATGATTTTTTTCTTAATTCTTATTGAGATATTAATAAAAATGTAAAATAATCGATTTTCTTTTTCTCTCTGTATCTCTTTTATTATACATAATTTTGAAATTCTGAATTAACTTTCTACAGGCACTTTTTGATTCTTCTTCGAATAGGAGTAACAGAATTGAAGTCAAACGTTTCGTCTTTCCGCGACTATCATCAGTTTCAATTTTTTAAATACAACTTAAGTCTTTTTGTTGCTCTGTTCGATAGCATCTTTTTTCCCGATTGTAATCATATATCACACTTAATAGTTGATGTTAATTTGAAGCTTAAATAATTCAGATTTTATATGAAAATTTTATTTAATACATAATTTCAAATTTCTAGTTCATTTTATTAGCTATAGTGTAAAATATAATAAGCTATTTAAAGTTTTTCTGTATCGTTATTTTAATAATGCATTGCACTCGGGAAAATTAATTTTTACCGACAAATATCGATTGGTTCTAATATAATTTGCTCGATTTGTATCTCAGCTTTGGTATAGGAATGAGAAAGCCTAGTTTTTATTTTTGACGCGCACTGTCGAGTTAAAAGAAAAAGTGAATACTAATTATACTAAAAACATTTAGATATTACTGAATAGTGCCTTCTACAAAGACATTGGCAGCTAAAAACAAATATTTTTGTGATAAATTTGGAAAATACTTTCTACAACAATGTAATTTTTTTTTATTTTCTTTAGCACTCGGTGACTGTCAACACTTCACTATCTTTAAATTTTTTTAAATATGGTTAAGTCCAAAAATGGCACTAAATATTGCCACTCGTTTTGATCCGTTGAAGTTGGCAAGTTATATTGGGACCACCATCCATAATCTAAACAGGATAAAGTAGGTATTTTGGACATCGAAACAGTAACTAGCACTAAGATAAATAATATGGAGAAACTAAGAAGGCGAATATTAAATTCTTACAAAAATATTTCGCAAATTCATCTTCGACACGCTTAACAACACATAGGATTAAGTATGAATGTGTGTTTTGAAAACAGTGGAAGACATTTCGAGGATTTACTTTAATTTATTTATTTCACTTTATTTATTCTACAAACTCTCATGTTCTTCTATAATTTTTATTCAACTTATTTATTTTGTTCTTGTAATTTAATATGTTTATAATGCTGTTTATTTGGTTTGTGTTAACCACCTAATATCATTTAGTCAAAATTTATTGGTTTTTCCACTTCCGACAACTGAATGTTAGTTGCTAATACTTAACAAATAAAAAAACTGTCAGTTTTTTTTTGTCATATTCTGACTTTACTTGAAAAAAAGGTATTAAATATTATACTCACTGAAATCACCAGAAAAAATACTATCGACTAGAATAATAAAAAGATAAGAAAACGAACCAAACATTTTTCACTCCTATACTAAAGCTGCTGAGAAACAAATCGAGCAAATTATATTAGAACCAATTGATATTTGTCGGTAAGAATTTATTTTCGCAAGTGCAATGCATTATTAAAATAACGATACAGAAAAACTTTAAATAGCTTATTATATTTTATTCAGCTAATAAAATGAACTAGAAATTTGAAATTATGTATTAAATAAAATTTTCATGTAAAATCTGAATTATTTAAGCTTCAAATTAATATCAACTATTAAGTGTGATGTATCATTACAATCAGGAGAAAAAATGCCATCGAAGAGAACAATAAAAAGACATAAGTTGTATTTAAAAAATTGAAACTGAGATCGTGGTCGTCGTGGAAAGTCGAAACGTTTGACTTCAATTCTATTACTCCTATTCGAAGCAGAATCAAAAAGTGCCCGTAGATAGTTAAATCAGAATTTCAAAAAAATTATGTATAATAAAAGAGATACAGAGTGAAAAAGAAAATCGATTTTTTTACATTTTTATTAATATCTCGAGAAGAAATAATAAAAAAATCATTCTGTTAATGAATACGAGTTAGAGCCATTGATTCGTGCATCTTTTCTTCCATTTAACCATACTTGTACCTCTTACGGTTTAGGAGATTCTCCTTCAGTGCACACCCAATTTGTAACAGCCGGTATACGGCTAAAATCACGACCTACTATTATAAAATATAAAAAGAAATTACAGTTTTCTTAGTATTCTCTTAATATTTCAGAAAGTTCACGTAAATTGACGTATTTTTGGACCCTAAAAATAAATATCCAATGACGTAAAAAGTCTCTAATCAATTTCAGCCATTTTTTTAGAAAGAAAAATGAATCATAGCGACCCTTAAAAATTGCAAGTTGCTTCTCCGAAATTTCAATCGGAGTAAAAATAGTGATGCTCGAGTTTTTTTATTAAGAAGTTTGAAACGAATTCGATAATAAATACATTTCTTACAGAATAGGTCAATATTATCAAATATTAATATTAACAATCATCAGTAGTTTAAACAATTATTGTTCGTTGGTTTTTAACTTTTAGTTTTACGTAATGTAAGTAGTATATTTTTAAATTTTAATAATTTCCAATTTTTAATACAAAAATGTTGACGCCTGATGGTCCGCGATTTCTTCAACGGCTCCCTCTTTGAATTTAAATTTGCCGCGCTCATAAACTGTTAGCGTACGGGGTTCGAGGCTATCTGCCAGGATCGACGACGTCCGCCTTCTTCATGCTTCCCAAGCGTAACGACCTCCATTTTGTTTCGAAAGTTCGTCCAGTTCACAACGCGTGCTATAAATTCTAAATTATTTGCAGTGTTTAGTTTGTTATTGCAAGAAATACAGGTTCGTTGATAATATAAAAGTGTTCAGCATCTGTTCTCTATAAACTGAAACGGTTAAACATGGTTTTTATCAATTTAAAATGAAATCTTGTGATGCCGTATTAGCCGACTAAAAGTGGACTCTTCCTTGTAGACATCTTTGCATTTGATTTTCCTCCCATCAACGCCGACCAAGGTAAATCGAACGAGGGGTACTTGGGGCCAGTGAACTTCCTCAAAAAGCAGTACTTTTGATTCTGAAATATCCCAGGTAATTACTAATTATGAAAAAAATCTTTTTTTTTTTTTTCTAATTATTTTTTTTTTTAAGGCTTTGGAGATGTTTGATTCGTTTTACTATCTGCTACTACAACGAGATTAGGCTGAACTGCTTCCGTTTGGTGTTCGTCTCACATTTACATCGAAGAATTTAAGCTCTTAGTCAATTTCCAGAGACTGCCGTATACAAGCCTTCAGTCTAAGGTGAGAAATATTTTGTATTATCTGTCTCTAGACTAATATCTTTCTCATTCTCAGGCTTGTTCAGTGGGACAACATGTGACTTTGAACCCGAGAATTTGTTCGTTCCGGACCCGAGACACTTCGGGGGATCACTTGGTTCAACGATGGCTGCCGATGAAGCCGCCAAACATCGACAAGTAGTAAGTCGTGATTGCTATTCAATTATGTGTAGTTACGGACGAGTTGGATATATCAAATAAGCTATAGATTTCCAGGGTTGGAAGAAAGTGAATGTTTATTACAGCTTTTCTTTTACAGTAATTTTTTTTAAAGTTAGGTTTTCTGAATTTGCCGAAAGAATTATTACGTAAAATGTTTTCATTGCAAGTTACATCTATTGGGGATAATATAACTTACAAAGAGGGGGTTCTCAATGTGTAACAGGAAATATAATTGTAATTTATAATTTTTTCAATAACTTCACGTTTACAGGTTTTCTTGATTACTTATCTGTTTAAAATAGATTCTATTAAAATGTGTTACTGATTTATCAAAGACGAGTTAACTTTACTTTTTTTACGAGGGGATCATTTTCAGGGAAATATTTTCTGTCTTCTAAATAACGGGCCTTTGGTGATGAGCAAAGGGAAAATCGTTTTTTAGTTCAGTTTTAGCTTTCACCAATGACAAATTTAACTTGGCGAGAGTAATTTAATCAATATACCAAAATCAACGATTTACAATTGAATTTAGTAGAAATTTTTCCCAACTTTTCAAGATTTCTTTTTAGGAGTTCTTATCTGGAGAATTTACTCTCACACATGCTTTGAAAAAGTGTTTCTGCTTTTGAAAATCTTCCAACTCTGGCATCATAGAAAAAGTCGATTTCTTTGCTTTGTGATAAATATAGGCTGGCCTGACCCGACAGTACGTTCTCTGGTTATATGAATTATTATTATTATTAATTATGTAAACATCTCAAGGAATTTTAAAAAGTTTTCCCTGTCATTTTGTGACAGATGTTCCAAAATAAAATTGACAAATTTAACGACTATGATCATGCAACGAAATTTTTATAAATTGGAATTAGTTTCTGTAGTAACATGAACAGAAATGTTTCATGTTAAAATCACGGTATTCATTTTTAACTTTCACCTTTTGACAGGTACAGATAGAGATTTTTGTAGGTATTGAGACGTAGCCCGAGAACTCACTGTCGAGGACACCATATGTACTGTCTTTCAAAAAGTGTGCTACAAATGGGATTTTATTTTAATCAATTTATATAAAAAATTTTTGATGCAGGAAGCTTCTGCATCTCTTAAAATCGAATTGGTAAATGTCAAGTGAAATTTTTCTTGAGCGATATACAGCATGGACACCGAGAAATGAAGACCACTTAAGAGTGATGCGCCCTTATTTTATATAAGATACAGGAAAATGTCATAAGAATAAGTTGTTCAGAATAAAAAGTTATGGCGAGATATGGAATAATTATAGCCTCCTATCTCAAAAATGATAAAAAAAAAAAAAATAAAATTACACTTTATTGTGAATCACTGTTTATACATACTACATTAGGAAGTACAGGAGGGGTTAAAGTCTCTGCTAAAATAATATGAATAGGAAAACACGAAATTCGTTCTCTTATTTTGGCGGACACTTTCATCCCACCAATACTACTCAATGTAGTGTGGGCATAAAGAGTGGTTTACAATAAATTGTATTTCTTTTGTTTATAAGAAGCTATAATTTTATATCTATCTCTAACTTTTAATTCTGAACGACTTGTTCTTATGACATTTTCCTGTATCTTGTAAAGTAAGGGTACTTTTAAGCGGTATTCATCTCATAAAGTCCACGTTGTATACCATTCTAGATAAATTTAATCTGACATTTGCTACTTTGATTTTAGGAAATGCAGAAGTGTTGGAACTCAAAAAATTTAAATAAAAATCCATAATACAACAAATCCCTATTTGTGCAGCACACTTTTTGAAGGACACTGTATATTCTCAGTCATATTCAAATTCAAATGGAAAATCAGATAGTGTAACGCACAGCTATAAGAGTACTTAAAATAATTTGTAATAAATAAATGACTTATATTAACCCTTTAGTAATTTGTCTTGCAATAATACTTTCACATCGTAAAATAATATATATTTTTTTAAACAATTTTAAGCTTGAGTTTTTACTCAGTTGAATTACTAGTTTTCAGTTTGCTTTGTTTTCTGATTTTATTTGTACATTTAGGAATATAAATTGCGATGCCTTACAGTTCAGGTTTATACACAGATGCAGCTAACAGGTTTTAAAAATGAGGTTTGTGTGTTCATTTACATTTGATATTCCAACTTGTACTGTTTTTTTTTCTTTCTTGCATGCCACAATATTTAATGTCACTGTTATTTAGATTTTGCCACTCGATAAAATTTGTCACTACTATTTATTATTTTTGGACAATTTTTTGTCATTTCCTCAATTTTTTTTTAAAATAAAGCGGGGATACTTATTTATTAAAGATTTTGAGAAGTGTTTTTCGATGTGACATTAAAATTTCTGGATAATTGAGTATTCCTTTCTAAAATTGAAGATGTCGATGTGCGAAAGATCTTTTGGGATAACTTAAATTTAATGTTTGCTGCTGGTGCATAAGAACGGATTACCATATACAGAGCGTCCTATTTAAAAAAGACGACCATCAACCTAAAACCGGGTGACTTATTACTATTGGTACAGTGCGACACATTTAGAATGGACACACTCCTGAAGAGAATATGTTTATTATCTGATTTGTAATAATTAATATTTGAGTAATTATCAGATACCTGTTATTTTCTTGAAAAATTAAAAGTCCTTGAAAAAAATAAATGAAAGACGGTTTAAATTAATCTTATTTATTATTTTTAGAAATTTTGTATGTATTTGGTAGTAAGTAGTAAGTAAATTTCTGGTAGCTCTACCTTGCAAGAAGAAAAAATAAATGAAAGACGTCTTAAATTAATCTAATTTTTTATTTTTAGGAATTTTGAATGTATTTGGTAGTAAGTAGTAAATTTCTGGGAGCTCTACCTTGCAAGAAAATATAATCAGTTCAAAACAGCAAAGCAATACATTTTACATTCCAAATTGGTCACATTGTACCAAGTAAAATTTGAATTTGATTATTAGGATTATCCTCTGTCAAGTCTGATATTGAAAATGGTCAGGTATTTTAATTTGAAAGTCTCTCTTAACTTTTTAAAATAAGAGTAAAATTTATAATTAATCTGTCGAACAATGTTATAAATTTCTTTATCTTTTTAAAAAGTTAAGAAACTTTTAAATAAAAAAACAGGGATATTCAGGCAACTCATTTATTAAAAGTGTACGGATTTGTCCTTTGAATTTCTGTTTCATATTTTGCAGTTATAAAGTTTAACGATAAGGATCTATCGAAATATAATATTTTCAACTTTCGGACACTTTCGCTTATACCGGAAATTGCCATCAACTTCCTCATTTTAAATGGAATACCCCATCTTTTAATGCATTTTTGAAATCTTCATAAAATTCCAAAAATATTTTGTTCATCATGGTGATACAAGAAAAATTAACCAAGGTATTTCCATTTTTTTAAAAAAGCTCAGACTTGCAGAACCTCGTTTATGATACTGCCATCTTTGTGCAACAAAAACCACGATGCCAATTTTTGCCCTGTAGGAGGATACAGTAACATTCTTTCAGATCATGTCCAGTTTTGCACTTGATTGTTTACAGGACGGTTGAAAAGTAACTTTAATTCGAACTGATTTCAACTGTCGAGCAGCCATGTTTTTTAAACGGAACGTCTAGTATATTTTTATACCATGTGAAATAAAAAAAAATAAAAACTGGGTGTTCTATTTAAAAAACATGACCTTTCCACAGTTGAAATCAGTTCGAATAGAAGTTACTTTTCAACCAGCCCATAAACAATTTTGTGTAAAATTAGGTATGACCTGAAAGCCTACGAGTATAGCCTACTATAGGTCAAAAATTGAAATAATGGCTTTTGTTACACAAGAAATGGCAGCATCATAAACAAGGCACTGCTAATTTTTCTTGTATCACTTGTTACATAAGATTTTTAGATATTCATGAAGATTTGAAAAATGCATTAAAAAGTGGGGTATTCCATTTAAAATAAGAAAGTTGACAGCAACTTCCTTGGCAAGCAGAAGTGTCCGAAAGTTGGATATGTTATATTTTAATAGATCATTACCGCTAACTTATAATCTCAAAATATGAAATAAAAATTCAAAGAGGAAGTCAGTAAACTACTTTAAACGAATGGCTTGACTGAATCTCCCTGTATAGGTGTCCCAACGGTGAGTTCTCTGGCTATATGTTGATAATCACTGAAGATAAAAAAAAAATGTCCCAAGATATTTCTGTTTTACATTTTAGAGATCTGCAGCATAAAATTATTTTCAAATATACAGGCTGTACCTACCAAAACAGTTGTGCTGGATTCAACTTTTTAATTTCAAATTGCACGTCCTGTTACGATTTCATTCCCCGCAACATTCTACACGTTTTTGTTTACCAAAATCTGTGCATAAATCTAACTGTTCTTAATATTTTTAACGTTTTATTTAAAAAAAAGCGTTTGCAGTCATTATCGTATTTATTCTGGTTTTATTTACTTTTAAGGAAATTATTTCTGGCACAGATGTAACAAATGATACTTTAGATCGCTCTAGGTCGCTATTAAAAATGTATTTTTATAATTACAGGGGGATGATCATTATACTAAGCAAAATGTCAGACATTTCTAGATGACAAAAGTCAATTTTCTTGAATAGCATGCTCTAACCAGTTTCTAGATGGAAGGTTTAATATCGTAAAAACGGTGATAATTAGGAGGCGTAGATAACGGGTATACAGAAAATGTGCCTAATTTTATGGGTGATCCAAATTTGATACCATACATACATGAGGGTATGCCATTTGAAATAAAAAGAAGTTTAATCCAGCACCCAATATTTTAATTCACCCTGTGAAGATGAAAATTTTGTGTTGCCAGATCTCTTCACATTCAAAAGAAAAATGTCGATATTTTTTTTTGTATCAGTAATTATCGGGATATTGCCCGAGAAAACACTGTAGGGACACGTGGTATATGCTATACCGGGTGTCCCGCGCCATGTGCTCACCCTTCTAGAATCTTTATTCATTGATCGATTAACCTGAATTTTGGAGACAAACTAAACAAAAAATGGAATTTTCCGACATACTGATAGTCGTCATAGGACTTCCGGTTTCGCCGGAAGTGATATCAACTTTCTTATTTTATATGGAACACCCTATATATTTTTACATATTTAAAATCTACGGATCATTACGAGTCCGAATACGTATCAATTGTTAATTTTGGTTTTCATGACGAACGAAAAAAGAACTTTTATTTTTCAATTTAGAAAGCTATGAATCGCATCTTTTCGACCTAATGCGATAAGTGTTTCGAAAAAGTCTCTCCTTTGATGGTATTTTGGTTTTCAACATTTTTACATTATTTGAAATTTTCATTAGGTCGAAACTCATTTTTTGAATGGTAGATACTCCTGTTTCTTAGCTTAGTTCAACTGAACATTTTTTTTCTGAATATTCTGATACCAAATACCTCATATTTTCTTTGGAAATAATTTAAAATAGAACATGTCTTATTGAAATTTTAGACTCCCTTTATTTCAAATGACTTGCAAAGAAAATATGACGTATTTGGTATCAGCGTACTCAGTAAAAAATGTTCTGTTGAACTAAGCTAAGAAACACATGAGGTTCTATCGAAAAAAAATAGTTAAGAGCTAAATGAAAATGAAAATTTGAAATACTGTAAAAATGTTAAAAATCAAAATACCATCAAAGGAGTGATTTTTTCGAAACACTTGATCGCATTAGATCGAAAAAATGCGATTCATAGCTTTCTAGATTGAAAAATAAAAAAGCTTCTTTTTCGTTGTCATGGAAACCAAAATTAACAATTGATACGTATTCGGATTCGTAATGCACGGTAGATTCTAAATATGTAAAAACATATAGGGTATTCCATATAAAATAAGAAAGTTATCACTTCCGGCGAAACCGGAAGTCCTATGACGACTATCAGTATCTCGAAAAATTCCATTTTTTGTTTAGTTTATCGTCTCCAAAATTCAGGTTAATCGATTAATAAATAATGATTCTAGAAACGTGAGCACATGGCGCGGGACACCCGGTATACTTAAAATCACGACCTACTATTATAAAATATAAAAAGAAATAGTTTTCTTAGTATTCTCTTAATATTTGAAAAAGTTCACGTAAATTGACGTATTTTTGGACCCTAAAAATAAATATCCAATGACATACAAAGTCTCTAGTCAATTTTAGCCATTTTTTAGAACGAAAAATGAATCAGCGAATTCGATAATAAAAATACATTTCTTACAGAATAGGTCAATATTATCAAATATTAATATGAACAATCATCAGTAGTTTAAACAATTATTGTTCGTTGGTTTTTAACTTTTAGTTTTACGTAATGTAGGGAGTATATTTTTAAATTTTAATAATTTCCAATTTTTAATACAAAAATGTTGACGCCTGATGGTCTGCCATTGCTTCAAACGCTCCCTGTTTCAATTTAAATTTGCCGCGCTCATAAACTTCCGTTAGTCTTTGCTTTTGACCAATTACAGCACGGAAAGTTTCACTCAAGTATGCGCGTACGGGGGGGTCGAGGCTTCCACGCAGGACCGACGACTTCCGCCTTCTCTTTGCTCCTCCATTTTGGGCCGAAACTTCGACCTATTCGCGACGCGTGCTATAAATTCTAAATTATTTGCAGAGTTTAGTTTGTTATTGCAAGAAATACAGGTTCGTTGATAATATAAAAGTGTTCAGCATCTATTGTCTATAAACTGAAACGGTTAAACATGGTTTTTATCAATTTAAAATGAAATCTTGTGATGCCGTATTAGCCAACTAAAAGTGAACTCTTCCTTGCAGACATCTTTGTATTTGATCGTCCGTTCACCAACGCCGACCAAGGTATATCGAACGAGGGCTACTTGGGGCCAGTGAACTTCCACAAAAAGCAGTACTTTTGATTCTGAAATATCCCAGGTAATTACTAATTATGAAAAAAATCTTTTTTTTTTTCTAAGTAATTATTTTTTTTTTTTAGGCTTTGGAGATGTTTTGTTCGTTTTACTATCTGCTACTACAACGAGATTAGGCTGAACTGCTTCCATTTGGTGTTCGTCTCACATTTACATCGAAGAATTTAAGCTCTTAGTCAATCTCCAGAGACTGCTGAATACAAGTCTTCAGTCTAAGGTGAGAAATATTTTGTGTTATCTGTCTCTAGACTAATATCTTTCTCATTCTCAGGCTTGTACAGTGAGACAACATGTGACTCTGAACTCGAGAATTTGTTCGTTCCGGACCCGAGACACATCGGAGCATCACTTGGTTCAACGGCTGCCGATGAAACGAAACATCGGCATCACTTGGTTCCATGGTTGCCGATGGAGCCGCCAAACATCGACAAGTAGTAAGTCGTGATTGCTATTCAATTATGTGTAGTTACGGACGAGTTGGATATATCAAACAAGCTATAGATTTCCAGGGTTGGAAGAAAGTGGATATCTATTACAGCTTTTCTTTAACTGTAATTATTTTTTTTTTAAAGTTAGGTTTGTTTAAATTTGCCGAAAGAATTATCACGTAAATTTTTTTTGCTGCAAGTTACATCTATTGGGGATAATATAACTTGCAAAGAGGGGGTTCTCAATGTGTGACGAAATATTTTGACTTTATAATTTTATTAACTTCGTTTACAGGTTTTCTTGATTATTTGCCTTTTTGAAATAGATTGTATTAAAATGTATTACTGATTTATCAAAGACGAGTTAACTTTACTTATTTTACGAGGGGATCATTTTCAGGGAAATATTTTCTGTCTTCTAAATAACGGGCCTTTGGTGATGAGCAAAGGGTAAATCTTTTTTTAGTTCAGTTTTAACTTTCACCAATGACAAATTTAACTTGGCGAGAGTAATTTAATCAAAATACCAAAATTAACGATTAACAATTGAATTTAGTAGAAATTTTTCCCAACTTTTCAAGATTTCTTTTTAGGAGTTCTTATCTGGAGAATTTACTCTCACGCATGCTTTGAAAAAGTGTTTCTGCTTTTGAAAATCTTCCAACTCTGGCATCATAGAAAAAGTCGACTTCTATGTTTTGTGATAAATATAGGCTGGCCTGACCCGACAGTACGTTCTCTGGTTACGTAAATTATTATTATTATTATTAATTATATATAAACATTGTAACAAATTTTAAAAAGTTTTCCTGTCTTTTTGTGACAGATGTTCCAAAATAATATTGACAAATTTAACGACTATGATCATGCAACAATATTTTTAGAAATTGGGATTTGTTTCTGTAGTAACATGAACAGAAATGTTTCATGTTAAAATCACGGTATCCATTTTTAACTTTCAACTTTTGACAGGTACAGATAGAGATTTTTGTAGGTATTGAGACGTAGCCCGAGAACTCACTGTCGAGGACACCATATGTACTGTCTTTCAAAAAGTGTGCTACAAATGGGATTTTATTTTAATCAATTTATATAAAAAATTTTTGATGCAGGAAGCTTCTGCATCTCTTAATATCGAATTGGTAAATGTCAAGTGAAATTTTTCTTGAGCGATATACAGCATGGACACCGAGAAATGAAGACCACTTAAGAGTGATGCGCCCTTATTTTATATAAGATACAGGAAAATGTCATAAGAATAAGTTGTTCAGAATAAAAAGTTATGGCTAGATATGAAATAATTATAGCCTCCCATCTCAAAAATGAAAAAAAATCACACTTTATTGTGAATCACTGTTTATACATACTACATTAGGAGGTACAGGTGGGGTTAAATTCTCCGCTAAAATAATATGAATAGGAAAACACGAAATTCGTTCTTATTTTTCAATTATTTCATTTTCTCCTCAGTGGTTATTTCAATGCATTCCAAAACTTTATACTTTTTTTGTAGCACGATAGAAATTCATTGTAATAATAACTCTGAACCAAATGAAGTAATTGAGAAATACAAACGAATTTCTTGTTTTCCTATTCATCTTATTTTGGCGGACACTTTCATCCCTCCAATACTACTCAATGTAGTGTGTGTATAAAGAGTGGTTTACAATAAATTGTATTTCTTTTGTTTATAAGAAGCTATAATTTTATATCTATCTCTAACTTGTAATTCTGAACGACTTGTTCTTATGACATTTTCCCTGTATCTTGTAAAGTAAGGGTACTTTTAAGCGGTATTCATTTCATAATGTCCACGTTGTATACCATTCCAGATAAATTTAATCTGACATTTGCTACTTTGATTTTAGGAAATGCAGAAGTGTTGGAACTCACAAAATTTAAATAAAAATCCATAATACAACAAATCCCTATTTGTGCAGCACACTTTTTGAAGGACACTGTATATTCTCAGTCATATTCAAATTCAAATGGAAAATCAGATAGTGTAAAGCACAGCTATAAGAGTACTTAAAATAATTTGTAATAAATAAATGACTTATATTATTTACCCTTTGTAATTTGTTTTGCAATAATACTTTCAGATCGTAAAATAATATATATTTTTTTAAACAATTTTGAGCTTGAGTTTTTACTCAGTTGAATTACTAGTTTTCAGTTTGCTTTGTTTTCTGATTTTATTTGTACATTTAGGAATATAAATTGCGATGCCTTAAGTTCAGGTTTATACACAGATGCAGCTAACAGGTTTTAAAAATGAGGTTTGTGTGTTCATTTACATTTGATATTCCAACTTGTACTGTTTTTTTTTTTCTTTCTTGCATGCCACAATATTTAATGTCACTGTTATTTAGATTTTGCCACTTCATAAAATTTATCACTATTATTTATTTTTTTTGGACGATTTTTTGTCATTCTGTCAATTTTTTTTAAGAATAAAGCGAGGATACTTATTAAAGATTTTGAGAAGTGTTTTTCGATGTGACATTAAAATTTCGGGATAATTGAGTATTCCTTTCTAAAATTGAAGATGTCGATGTGCGAAAGATCTTTTGGGAAAACTTAAATTTAATGTTTGCTGCTGGTGCATCAGAACGGATTACCATATACAGAGCGTCCTATTCAAAAAAGACGACCATCAACCTAAAACCGGGTGACTTAATACTATTGGTACAGTGCGACACATTTAGAATGGACACACTCCTGAAAAGAATATGTTTATCATCTAATTTGTAATAATCAATGTTTGAGTAATTATCAGTATCTGTTATTTTCTTGAAAAATTAATTTTCTTGAAAAATTTAAAGTCGTTGAAAAAAATAAATGAAAGACGGTTTAAATTAATCTAATTTATTATTTTTAGAAATTTTGTATGTATTTGATAGTAAGTAGTAAATTTCTTGGAACTCTACGTTGCAAGAAGAAAAAATAAATGAAAGATGTCTTAAATTAATCTAATTTATTATTTTTAGAAATTTTGTATGTATTTGATAGTAAGTAGTAAACTTCTGGGAGCTCTACCTTGCAAGAAAATATAATCAGTTCAAATCAGCAAACCAATACATTTTACATTCCAAATTGGTCACATTGTACCAAGTAAAATTTGAATTTGATTATTAGGATTATTCTCTGTCAAGTCGGATATTAAAAATGGTCAGGTATTTTAATTTGAAAGTCTGTCTTAACTTTTTAAAATAATAGGAGTAAAATTTATAATTAATCTGTCGAATAATGTTATACATTTCTTTATCTTTTTAAAAAAAGTTAAGACACACTTTTAAATAAAAATACAGGGATACTCAGGCAACCCACTCATTAAAAGTGTACGGATTTGTCCTTTGAATTTCTGCTTCATATTTAGCAGTTATAAGTTAACGATAAGGATCTATCTAAATATATTTTCAACTTTCGGACACTTTCGCTTATACCGGAAGTTGCCATCAACTTCCTCATTTTAAATGGAATACCCCATCTTTTAATGCATTTTTGAAATCTTCATAAAATTCCAAAAATATTTTGTTCATCATGTGATACAAGAAAAATTAACCAAGGTATTTCCATTTTTTAAAAAAGCTCTGACTTGCAGAACCTCGTTTATGATACTGCCATCTTTGTGCAACAAAAACCTCGATGCCAATTTTTGCCCTGTAGGAGGAGGATACAGTACCATTCTTTCAGATCATGTCCAGTTTTGCACTTGATTGTTTACAGGACGGTTGAAAAGTAAGTTTAATTCGAACTGATTTCAACTGTCGAGAAGTCATGTTTTTTAAACGGAACGTCTAGTATATTTTCATATCATGTGAAATAAAAGAAAATAAAAAATGGGTGTTCATATTTAAAAAAACATGACTTTTCGACAGTTGGAATCAGTTCGAATAGAAGTTACTTTTCAACCAGCAACCAGCCCATAAACAATTCTGTGTAAAATTAGGTATGACCTGAAAGCCTACGAGTATAGCCTACTACAGGTCAAAAATTGAAATAATGGCTTTTGTTACACAAGAAATGGCAGCATCATAAACAAGGCACTGCTAATTTTTCTTGTATCACATGTTACATAGATTTTTAGATATTCATGAAGATTTGAAAAATGCATTAAAAAGTGGGGTATTCCATTTAAAATAAGAAAGTTGACAGCAACTTCTTGGGCAAGCAGAAGTGTCCGAAAGTTGGAAATATTATATTTTAATAGTTCATTACCGCTAATTTATAATCTCAAAATATGAAATAAAAATTCAAGGAGGAAGTCAGTAAACTACTTTTAAGGAATGGCTTGACTGAATCTCTCTCTGTATAGGGTGTTCCAACAGTGAGTTCTCGGGTTATATGTTGATAATCACGGAAGATAAAAAAAATGTCTCAAGATATTTTTGTTTTGCATTTTAAAAGATCTGCAGCATAAAATTATTTTCAAATATACAGGCTGTACCTACCAAAACAGTTGTGCTGGATTCAACTTTTTAATTTCAATTTGCACGTCCTCTTATGATTTCGTTCTCCGCAACATTCTACACGTTTTTGTTTACCAAAATCTGTGCATAAATGTAACTGTTCTTAATATTTTTAATGTTTTATTAAAAAAAAAAGCGTTTGCAGATATTATCGTATTTATTCTGGTTTTATTTACTTTTAAGGAAATTATTTCTGGCACAGATGCAGCAAATGATACTTCAGATCGCTCTAAGTCACTACTAAAAATGTATTTTTATAATTACAGGAGGATGATCATTATACTAAGCAAAATGTCAGACATTTCTAGATGACAAAAGTCAATTTTCTTGAATATAGCATGCTCTAACCAGTTTCTAGATGGAAGGTTTAATATCGTAAAAACGGTTATAATTAGGAGGCGTAGATAACGGGTATACAGAAAATGTGCCTAATTTTATGGGTGATCCAAATTTGATACCATACATACATGAGAGTATGCCATTTGAAATAAAAAGAAGTTGCATCCAGCACCCAATGTTTTAATTCACCCTGTGTAGATGAAAATTTTGTGTTGCCAGATCTCTTCACATTCAAAAGAAAAATGTCGATATTTCTTTTGTATCTTCAGTAATTATCGAGGTATTGCCCGAAAAAAAACACTGTTGCGACTCCTGGTATATGCGCTACATACCTAAAATCACGACCTGCTAGTATAACATATAAAGAGAAATCGTTTTCTTAATATTTTCTCCTAATATTTGAAAAAGTTCACGTAAATTTACCTATTTTTGTACCTTAAAAATAAATATCCAATGACGTAAAAAGTCTGTAGTCAATTTTAGCCATTTTTTAGAAAGAACAATGAAACAGAGCGAATTCGATAATAAAAATACATTTCTTACAGAATAGGTAAAATATTATCAAATATTAATATGAACAATCATCAGTAGTTTAAACAATTATTGTTCGTTGGTTTTTAACTGTTAGTTTTACGTAATGTAGGGAGTATATTTTTAAATTTTAATAATTTCCAATTTTTAATACAAAAATGTTGACGCCTGATGATCCGCCATTGCTTAACGGCTCCCTGTTTCAATTTAAATTTGCCGCGCTCATAAACTTCCGTTAGTCTTTGCTTTTGACCAATTACAGCACGGAAAGTTTCACTCAAGTATGCGCGTACGGGGGGGTCGAGGCTTCCACGCAGGACCGACGACTTCCGCCTTCTCTTTGCTCCTCCATTTTGGGCCGAAACTTCGACCTATTCGCGACGCGTGCTATAAATTCTAAATTATTTGCAGAGTTTAGTTTGTTATTGCAAGAAATACAGGTTCGTTGATAATATAAAAGTGTTCAGCATCTATTGTCTATAATCTGAAACGGTTAAACATGGTTTTTACCAATTTAAAATGAAATCTTGTGATGCCGAATTAGCCAACTAAAAGTGAACTCTTCCTTGCAGACATCTTTGCATTTGATCGCCCGTTCACCAACGCCGACCAAGGTATATCGAACGAGGGCTACTAGGGTCAGTGAACTTCCACAAAAAGCAGTACTCTTGATTCTGAAATATCCCAGGTAATTACTAATTATGAAAAAAATCTTTTTTTTTCTAAGTAATTATTTTTTTTTTTAGGCTTTGGAGATGTTTTGTTCGTTTTACTACTATCTGCTACTACAACGAGATTAGGCTGAACTGCTTCCATTTGGTGTTCGTCTCACATTTACATCGAAGAATTTAAGCTCTTAGTCAATCTCCAGAGACTGCTTAATACAAGCCTTCACCTTCTAAGGTGAGAAATATTTTGTGTTGTCTGTCTCTAGACTAATATCTTTCTCATTCTCAGACTTGTACAGTGGGACAACATGTGACTCTGAACTCGAGAATTTGTTCGTTCCGGACCCGAGACACATCGGAGCATCACTTGGTTCAACGGCTGCCGATGAAACGAAACATCGGCATCACTTGGTTCCATGGTTGCCGATGGAGCCGCCAAACATCGACAAGTAGTAAGTCATGATTGCCATTCAATTATGTGTAGTTACGGACGAGTTGGATATATCAAACAAGCTATAGATTTCCAGGGTTGGAAGAAAGTGGATATTTATTACAGCTTTTCTTTAACTGTAATTATTTTTTTTTTGAAGTTAGGTTTGTTTAAATTTGCCGAAAGAATTATTACATAAAATATTTTCATTGCAAGTTACATCTGTTGGGGATAATATAAGTTGGAAAGAGGGGGTTCTCAATATGTGACGAAATATTTTGACTTTATAATTTTATTAACTTCGTTTACAGGTTTTCTTGATTATTTGCCTTTTTAAAATAGATTGTATTAAAATGTGTTACTGATTTATCAAAGACAAGTTAATTTTACGAGGGGATCACTTTCAGGGAAATATTTTCTGTCTTCTAAATAACGGGCCTTTGGTGATGAGCAAAGGGTAAATCTTTTTTTAGTTCAGTTTTAACTTTCACCAATGACAAATTTAACTTGGCGAGAGTAATTTAATCAAAATACCAAAATTAACGATTAACAATTGAATTTAGTAGAAATTTTTCCCAACTTTTCAAGATTTCTTTTTAGGAGTTCTTATCTGGAGAATTTACTCTCACGCATGCTTTGAAAAAGTGTTTCTGCTTTTGAAAATCTTCCAACTCTGGCATCATAGAAAATGTCGACTTCTATGTTTTGTGATAAATATAGGCTGGCCTGACCCGACAGTACGTTCTCTGGTTACGTAAATTATTATTATTATTATTAATTATATATAAACATTGTAACAAATTTTAAAAAGTTTTCCTGTCTTTTTGTGACAGATGTTCCAAAATAAAATTGAAAATTTAACGACTATGATCATGCAACAATATTTTTAGAAATTGGGATTTGTTTCTGTAGTAACATGAACAGAAATGTTTCATGTTAAAATCACGGTATCCATTTTTAACTTTCAACTTTTGACAGGTACAGATAGAGATTTTTGTAGGTATTGAGACGTAGCCCGAGAACTCACTGTCGAGGACACCATGTACTGTCTTTCAAAAAGTGTGCTACAAATGGGATTTTTTTTTAATCAATTTATATAAAAAATTTTTGATGCAGAAACCTTCTGCATCTCTTAAAATCGAATTGGTAAATGTCAAGTGAAATTTTTCTTGAGCGATATACAGCATGGACACCGAGAAATGAAGACCACTTAAGAGTGATGCGCCCTTATTTTATATAAGATACAGGAAAATGTCATAAGAATAAGTTGTTCAGAATAAAAAGTTATGGCTAGATATGAAATAATTATAGCCTCCCATCTCAAAAATGAAAAAAAATCACACTTTATTGTGAATCACTGTTTATACATACTACATTAGGAAGTACAGGTGGGGTTAAATTCTCCGCTAAAATAATATGAATAGGAAAACACGAAATTCGTTCTTATTTTTCAATTATTTAATTTTCTCCTCAGTGGTTATTTTAATGCATTCCAAAACTTTATACTTTTTCTGTAGCACGATAGAAATTCATTGTAATAATAACTCTGAACCAAATGAAGTAATTGAGAAATACAAACGAATTTCCTGTTTTCCTATTCATCTTATTTTGGCGGACACTTTCATCCCTCCAATACTACTCAATGTAGTGTGTGTATAAAGAGTGGTTTACAATAAATTGTATTTCTTTTGTTTATAAGAAGCTATAATTTTATATCTATCTCTAACTTTTAATTCTGAACGACTTGCTCTTATGACATTTTCCTGTATCTTGTAAAGTAAGGGTACTTTTAAGCGGTATTCATTTCATAATGTCCACGTTGTATACCATTCTAGATAAATTTAATCTGACATTTGCTACTTTGATTTTAGGAAATGCAGAAGTGTTGGAACTCACAAAATTTAAATAAAAATCCATAATACAACAAATCCCTATTTGTGCAGCACGCTTTTTGAAGGACACTGTATATTCTCAGTCATATTCAAATTCAAATGGAAAATCAGATAGTGTAAAGCACAGCTATAAGAGTACTTAAAATAATTTGTAATAAATAAATGACTTATATTATTTACCCTTTAGTAATTTGTTTTGCAATAATACTTTCAGATCGTAAAATAATATATATTTTTTTAAACAATTTTGAGCTTGAGTTTTTACTCAGTTGAATTACTAGTTTTCAGTTTGCTTTGTTTTCTGATTTTATTTGTACATTTAGGAATATAAATTGCGATGCCTTAAGTTCAGGTTTATACACAGATGCAGCTAACAGGTTTTAAAAATGAGGTTTGTGTGTTCATTTACATTTGATATTCCAACTTGTACTGTTTTTTTTTTCTTTCTTGCATGCCACAATATTTAATGTCACTGTTATTTAGATTTTCCCACTCGATAAAATTTGTCACTACTATTTATTATTTTTGGACAATTTTTTTGTCATTTCCTCAATTTTTTTTTAAAATAAAGCGGGGATACTTATTAAAGATTTTGAGAAGTGTTTTTCGATGTGACATTAAAATTTCTGGATAATTGAGTATTCCTTTCTAAAATTGAAGATGTCGATGTGCGAAAGATCTTTTGGGAAAACTTAAATTTAATGTTTGCTGCTGGTGCATCAGAACGGATTACCATATACAGAGCGTCCTATTTAAACAAGACGACCATCAACCTAAAACCGGGTGACTTAATACTATTGGTACAGTGCGACACATTTAGAATGGACACACACCTGAAAAGAATGTTTATCATCTGATTTGTAATAATCAATGTTTGAGTAATTATCAGTATCTGTTATTTTCTTGAAAAATTAAAAGTCCTTGAAAAAAATAAATGAAAGACTGTTTAAATAATCTAATTACTATTTTTAGAAATTTTGTATGTATTTGATAGTAAGTAGTAAATTTCTTGAAGCTCTACCTTGCAAGAAGAAAAAATAAATGAAAGACGTCTTAAATTAATCTAATTTATTATTTTTAGAAATTTTGTATGTATTTGATAGTAAGTAGTAAATTTCTGGGAGCTCTACCTTGCAAGAAAATATAATCAGTTCAAATCAGCAAACCAATACATTTTACATTCCAAATTGGTCACATTGTACCAAGTAAAATTTGAATTTGATTATTAGGATTATCCTCTCTCAAGTCTGATGTTAAAAATGGTCAGGTATTTTAATTTGAAAGTCCGTCTTAACTTTTTAAAATAATAGAAGTAAAATTTATAATTAATCTGTCAAACAATGTTATACATTTCTTTATCTTTTTAAAAAGTTAAGACACACTTTTAAATAAAAATACAGGGATATTCAGGCAACTCATTTATTAAAAGTGTACGGATTTGTCCTTTGAATTTCTGTTTCATATTTTGCAGTTATAAAGTTTAACGATAAGGATCTATCGAAATATAATATTTTCAACTTTCGGACACTTTCGCTTATACCGGAAATTGCCATCAACTTCCTCATTTTAAATGGAATACCCCATCTTTTAATGCATTTTTGAAATCTTCATAAAATTCCAAAAATATTTTATTCATCATGGTGATACAAGAAAAATTAACCAAGGTATTTCCATTTTTTTAAAAAAGCTCAGACTTGCAGGACCTCGTTTATGATACTGCCATCTTTGTGCAACAAAAACCTCGATGCCAATTTTTGCCCTGTAGGAGGAGGATACAGTACCATTCTTTCAGATCATGTCCAGTTTTGCACTTGATTGTTTACGGGACGGTTGAAAAGTAACTTTAATTCGAACTGATTTCAACTGTCGAGAAGTCATGTTTTTTAAACGGAACGTCTAGTATATTTTCATATCATGTGAAATAAAAGAAAATAAAAAATGGGTGTTCATATTTAAAAAACATGACTTTTCGACAGTTGGAATCAGTTCGAATAGAAGCTACTTTTCAACCAGCCCATAAACAATTCTGTGTAAAATTAGGTATGATCTGAAAGCCTACGAGTATAGCCTACTACAGGTCAAAAATTGAAATAATGGCTTTTGTTACAGAAAAAATGGCAGCATCATAAACAAGGCACTGCTAATTTTTCTTTTATCACATGTTACATAAGATTTTTAGATATTCATGACGATTTGAAAAATGCATTAAAAAGTGGGGTATTCCATTTAAAATAAGAAAGTTGACAGCAACTTCCTGTGCAAGCAGAAGTGTCCGAAAGTTGGAAATATTATATTTTAATAGATCATTACCGCTAACTTATAATCTCAAAATATGAAATAAAAATTCAAAGAGGAAGTTAGTAAACTACTTTTAACGAATGGCTTGACTGAATCTCCCTGTATAGTGTCCCAACGGTGAGTTCTCGGGCTATATGTTGATAATCACTGAAGATAAAAAAAAATGTCTCAAGACATTTTTGTTTTGTATTTTAAGAGATCTGCAGCATAAAATTATTTTCAAATATACAGGCTGTACCTACCAAAACAGTTGTGCTGGATTCAACTTTTTAATTTCAAATGGCACGTCCTCTTATGATTTCGCTCTCCGCAACATTCTACACGTTTTTGTTTACCAAAATCTGTGCATAAATCTAACTGTTCTTAATATTCTTAACGTTTCATTTAAAAAATAAGTGTTTGCAGCCATTATCGTATTTATTCTGGTTTTATTTTCAGACATTTCTAGATGACAAAAGTCAATTTTCTTGTTTAACATGCTCTAACCAGTTTCTATATGGAAGATTTAATATCGTAAAAACGGTCATAATTAGGAGGCGTAGATAACGGGTATACAGAAAATGTGCCTAATTTTATGGGTGATCCAAATTTGATACCATACATACATGAGGGTATGCCATTTGAAATAAAAAGAAGTTTAATCCAGCACCCAATATTTTAATTCACCCTGTGTAGATGAAAATTTTGTGTTGCCAGATCTCTTCACATTCAAAGAAAAATGTCGATATTTTTTTTGTGTCTTCAGTAATTATCGAGATATTGCCCGAGAAAAAACACTGTTGCGACACCTGGTATATGCGCTACATACCTAAAATCACGACCTGCTAGTATAACATATAAAGAGAAATCGTTTTCTTAATATTTTCTCCTAATATTTGAAAAAGTTCATGTAAATTTACCTATTTTTGTACCTTAAAAATAAATATCCAATGACGTAAAAAGTCTCTAATCAATTTTAGCCATTTTTTAGAAAGAACAATGAAACAGAGCGAATTCGATAATAAAAATACATTTCTTACAGAATAGGTAAATATTATCAAATATTAATATGAACAATCATCAGTAGTTTAAACAATTATTGTTCGTTGGTTTTTAACTGTTAGTTTTACGTAATGTAGGCAGTATATTTTTAAATTTTAATAATTTCCAATTTTTAATACAAAAATGTTGACGCCTGATGATCCGCCATTGCTTCAACGGCTCCCTGTTTCAATTTAAATTTGCCGCGCTCATAAACTTCCGTTAGTCTTTGCTTTTGACCAATTACAGCACGGAAAGTTTCACTCTAGCATGCGCGTACGGGGGGGTCGAGGCTTCCACGCAGGACCGACGACTTCCGCCTTCTCTTTGCTCCTCCATTTTGGTCCGAAACTTCGACCTATTCGCGACGCGTGCTATAAATTCTAAATTATTTGCAGAGTTTAGTTTGTTATTGCAAGAAATACAGCTTCGTTGATAATATAAAAGTGTTCAGCATCTATTGTCTATAATCTGAAACGGTTAAACATGGTTTTTACCAATTTAAAATGAAATCTTGTGATGCCGGATTAGCCAACTAAAAGTGAACTCTTCCTTGCAGACATCTTTGCATTTGATCGCCCGTTCACCAACGCCGACCAAGGTATATCGAACGAGGGCTACTAGGGTCAGTGAACTTCCACAAAAAGCAGGACTCTTGATTCTGAAATATCCCAGGTAATTACTAATTATGAAAAAAATCTTTTTTTTTCTAAGTAATTATTATTTTTTTTTAGGCTTTGGAGATGTTTTGTTCGTTTTACTATCTGCTACTACAACGAGATTAGGCTGAACTGCTTCCATTTGGTGTTCGTCTCACATTTACATCGAAGAATTTAAGCTCTTAGTCAATCTCCAGAGACTGCTTAATACAAGCCTTCACCTTCTAAGGTGAGAAATATTTTGTGTTGTCTGTCTCTAGACTAATATCTTTCTCATTCTCAGACTTGTACAGTGGGACAACGTGTGACTCTGAACTCGAGAATTTCTTCTTTCCGGACCCGAGACACATCGGGGGATCACTTGGTTCAACGGCTGCCGATAAAGCGAAATATCGGCATCACTTGGTTCCATGGCTGCCGATGAAGCCGCCAAACATCGACAAGTAGTAAGTCGTGATTGTTATTCAATTATGTGTAGTTACGGACGAGTTGGATATATCAAACAAGCTATAGATTTCCAGGGTTGGAAGAAAGTGGATATTTATTACAGCTTTTCTTTAACTGTAATTATTATTTTTTTTAAAGTTGTTTAAATTTGCCGAAAGAATTATCACGTAATTTTTTTTTTGCTGCAAGTTACATCTATTGGGGATAATATAACTTGCAAAGAGGGGGGTTCTCAATGTGTGACGAAATATTTTGACTTTTTAATTTTTTCAATAACTTCATGTTTACAGGTTTTCTTGATTATTTGCCTTTTTAAAAAAGATTGTATTAAAATGTTTTGATTTGACTCGTGCTTGTGCATAATTGATTTATCAAAGATGTATGAGAGACAGGTTAATTTTACTTATTTATTCAACGAGGGGTTAACCTTTAGGAAAATTTTTCTGTTTTGTAAAATAACAACAGGGCTTTGGTGATGAACAAAGGGAAAGTATTTTTTTTTTAGTTGAGTTTTAGCTTTCATTAATGATTTTTATAGCTTGGCGAGAGTAATTTAATCAATAAGTCGAAATTAATAATTAATAATTAAATTTACCAGAAATTGGTTTAACTCAATCCTGTGTTGGACCTTAAATTTTTCCAAGAAGTTGTTTTTAACTGGAATTTACTCTCGTGTATGGTTTGAAAAAGTTTCTATTTTTGAAAATCTTCCAACTCTGGCGTCATCGACAATCGATTCTTTGCTTTGTGGTAAATACAAGATGTCCTGACAGTGGGTTCTCGGGCCATGTCTCGGTAACTTCCGAACATACAAAAAATTTTCAAGACATTCTTGCTCTAAATTTTACAGGTCTACAGCATAAAATTATTGTTTTTCGTATAGTTCTTGCTCATGAGAATTGCAGAAAGATATGAAAGCGATAAAAACATTTTAGAAAAAAATGTGATTTATTACCTTGCTTGACATTTTATTTTTAGCTTGCTTCTTACAATGTTTCTATTTGTTTCATATGTTTCTATAAAATCATTGCTAAACGTGTCTTTTAATACGCATATGCCATGTGTCTTCAATGTGTAGTGCATCGTAATTTCAATGTGCTACGACCCTCAACTTAAATGATGCCGTTGCAGGCGAAGCATGTCCTTAAGAACGTTCAGTGTAAGGGCTACAAAACTGTCAATTGGTATCATTTATGGTGAGCGTCGTTGTACAGGGTGATCATGCGAGAATTCCCACCCCCTTTAACTATTATAAAATAATAAAGTTACACTTTTTTAAATTGAAACATCCCACTTTGACGTAATTTTTGAATTCTACACTAAATTTGCGTCAAATTTATTTCAATTATTTTTACGTATCAATCATACTTTTTGATGGGAGTCGATTTTTCCTTAAAAAATTCTCGGATGCGAGGTTCCATTCAAAAATTCGTAACTTCTAAATCATTAAACATAACGCAACCGATTTTTTTTTTTTTTTTTTTAGTCAATGTCGAAGCTGTGGCCAATCTTTTAAGATCAAGCCGAGTCGTGAAGGGATGTTTCAAGGCTTGCTACGATTTTTTGAATATGTATAATCATAAAAAACAAAAACTCAATTTTTTTCAAATGGAATTCCCTGTATATTTTCACACCATTCCATAGGCTTTTTGAGAAGCTTTTCAGTGACGCGCACTTTGTAGGGTTCAATTCTGATATTCGACGAGTTATTGAGAAAATAGTATTTTTTAGATGTAAAAATATTTAACAAAACACTGAAAGTTTGTAGTAGGCCGGTGTCAACATGAAAATCGATTAAAATTTTAAGCCAATCTCGCATCAGTTAGGGACGCACTGTGTCGAAAAGTGCGAATTTCATCGGTTTAATGTTTTATTCGCTGTGCATGATTATCCGTCATCGATCAGTAGGACTGCAGCTTCAATTTAAACATTATCCTCCCAGTTGACGTGAATTTGAAGTTCTCTAGATGATTAATAAAAATTCTATGTTAAGTACTCGGGAAATCTCACGAGAAATTGATTTGTATGCCACTTTCAAATTTTAACTCGAGTACTCGGGAAATTTCAAAAGGAACTGACTTGCATGCCAGTTTCTCCCGAGTAACTCTAGTTAGAATTTGAAACTGGCATACAAATTAATTTCTCGTGAGATTTCCCGAGTACTTAAGATAGAATTTTTATTAATCATCTAGAGAACTTCTAATTAACGCGAACTGGCAGGATAAATTTGAAACTAAAGCCGCAGCCTTACTACCGATTGATCGCTGATAATCATGCACAACGAATAAAATATTAAACCAATGAAATTCGCACTTTCACACAGTATATCCGTAACTGGTGCGACGTTGTTTTAAAGTATGAATCGCTTTTCATTTTGGCGCACCAATCTACTAGAAACTTTCAGTCGTTTATTAAATATTTACTTCTAAAAACTGGACTCTACAAACTGCTGCGTCATTGAAAAGCTTCTCAAAAAGGGTACGGAATGGTGTGAAAATATACAGGGAGTTCCATTTGAAAAAAATGGAGTTTCTGTTATTTATAATTATACATATTCAAAAAATCGTAGCAAGACTTGATACATCCCGTCAGGACTCGGCCTGATCTTAAAAGATCGGCCACAACTTCGGCATTGACCGGAAAAGAAAAATCGGTTGCGTTATCTTTAGTGGTTCAGAAGTTACGAATTTTTGAATGGAACTTTGCATTCGGGAATTTTTAAGAAAAAATCGATTCACATCAAAAAGTATGATTGATACGTAAAAATAATTAAAAAAATAAATTTGACGCAAAATTTAGTGTAGAATAAAAAAATGCCAGTCTCAAAGTTAATTCAATATCTGAAGCAGTCATTAATCTTCTTTATTATTTTAATTATTAACGAATATAAGAAACTAAAATACGGCCTTGCACGGCTTTTTACGTAGATTTCATTCATGCTAACCGGTCAGCAGTAGCCTTTTCTATACAGGGGGAGATTCAGGCAACACCCATTCATTAAAAGTTTACGTACTTCCTCTTTGAATTTCTATTTCATATTTTGCGGTTATAAGTTGGCGATAATGATCTATTAAAATATAATATTTCCAACTTTCGGACACTTTCGTTTGTACCGGAAGTTGCTGTCAACTTTCTTATTTTAAAGGGAATACCCCATTTTTCTATTGCATTTCTAAAATCTTCATGGAATTCTAAAAACATTTTGTGTAACATGTGATATAAGAAAAATTAGCTGTTCTAGAGATATTTCCATTTTTTAAAAAAAGTTCAAAGTTGCGGTACTTTGTTTATGATGCTGCCATCTTTGTGTAACAAAAGCCATAATTTCAATTTTTGGCCTGTAGTAGGCTATGCTCGTAAGCTTTCAGGTCATATCTAATTTTATACAAAATCGTTTACGGGCTGGTTGAAAAGTAACTTCTATTCGAACTGATTTCAACTGTCGAAAAGTCATGTTTTTTTTTTTAAATAGAACACCCAGTATTCTTTTATACCATAAGAATTCGAATTAAATGTTCTCTCGAACTGTATTAGCATTCCTGATACCCATCTGTTACCTTTCTCTTTCTATTCATGATTTTCTCTTTGACACATAAATTTTTTCACTTCAGTATTATTCCTGAATAGTGTGCTATGAAAATTAATTAATTTCCGACTTCATTTTTTTAAAAACCGAAAAATAATATTTAAATACACATCTATCATCTGAACCTTTTGTTTACATATGCCGCATGTATTAGAATTCTTGGTACGACCATTTACATATTTACAAGGAGAAATTTACCCTTACAATAGAAAATTTTATGAAAAATAATAAATAAATCAGAAATATTAAAAATAATACACAAATTGTTGGTTATAATATTGACTCTAAGTTGTCCTCGGCTATTATTTATTAGTAATAACTTTCTACTGCATCTCAGTAATAAGGCATTTTCCTCGATATAACAACTTTTTTTTATTAACTTCTTGAATTGTCGATTTTTTTTATCGTCAAATACCTTTAATATGTCTGTTTGATTATTCACTTTTTGGTTCTTCGTAGCGATTAAATTATTTTTTTTTAATTCCTACTAGACAGATGATTTCAAAAATTATAATTTCTCTAGTTTTCATAGCCCACTGTTTAAAAATAATACCGAAAAAAATTACATGTTAAAAAGAAATCATCGATAACGAGTGAACTATAAGAGATAGGTACAGGGAATGCTAATACAGGACGAAAGAATATTTAATCCTGAGTAACATGGTATAAAAATATACTAGGCGTTCCATTTAAAAAACATGACTTTTCGACAGTTGAAATTAGCTCTAATAGTAGAAGTTACTTTTCAACCAGCCTGTAAGCAATCGACTGCAAAATTGGAAATGATCTGAAAGAATGTTACTGTAGCCTGCTACAGGCCAAAAATGGGCATCATGGTTTTTGTTGCACAAAGATTAGGCAGTATCATAACCAAGGTTCTGCAAGTCTGAGTTATTTTAAAAAATGAAAATATCTCGGAAACGGTTAATTTTTCTTGTATCACCCATGTTGCACAAAATATTTTTAGAATTTTATGAAGATATCAAATATGCATTAAAAATGGGGGCATTCTATTTGAAATAAGAAAGTTGACAGCAACTTCCGGTATAAGCGAAAGGGTCCGAAATTTGAAAATATTATATCTTGATAGATCCATATCGTTAACTTATAACTACAAAATATGAAACAAAAATTCAAAGGAGAAGGTCGTAAACTTTTCAGGAAAGGGTTGCCTGAATCTCCCTGTATACAGGATGAGCGACTTTTTTTTTTTTTTCAATTTTTTAAATGGAACCACCTGTATATTTTGACATTTGAAATTTCAGAATTATTCTGAATCCAAATATACCGGGTGTCCCGCGCCATGTCCTCACCCTTCTAGAATCTTTATTTATTAATCGATTAATCTGAATTTTGGAAATAATGAATTAAACAAAAAATGAGATTTTCCGGCGTACTCTGCTGCTAGTGGGGTCATCGGACTTCGAATTTCGTCTGAAGTGATATCAACTTTTTTATTATTTTAAACGGAGCACCCTATATATTTTTACATATTTGAAATTTATGGTTCATTATGGGTCCGAATACATATCAATTGTTGATTTTGATTTCCTCGACAACGAAAAAGAAACTTATTTCTCAATCTAGAAACTATGAAACGTATTTTTTCGCTCTAATGCGATCAAGTGTTTCGAGAAAATCACTCCTTTGATGGTATTTAGATTTTTAACATTTTTACAGTTTTTGAAATTTTCATAAGGTCTTAATTTTTTTCGGTAGAACCCTCACGTGTTTCTTAGCTTAGTTCAACAGAACATTTTTTTCTGAGTACGCCGATATCAAAGACGTCATATTTTCTTTGAAAGTTATTTGAAATAAAGGGAGCGTAAAATTTCAATAAGACATGCTCCGTTTTAAATTATTTTCAAAGAAAATATGACGTATTTGGTATTAGTTAGCGTACTCTGAAAAAAATATTCTGTTGAAGTAAGCTAAGAAAAGCATACGAGGAGGTTCTATCGAAAAAAATGAGTTAAGACCTAATGAAAATTTCAAATACTGTAAAAATGTTAAAAATCAAAATACCATCAAACGAGTCGATTTTCTCGAAACATTTGATCGCATTGGACCGAGATTCATAGTTCTCTAGATTGAAAAATAAAAGTTCTTTTTTCGTTAGTCATGAAAACCAAAATTAACAATTGATACGTATTCGGACTCGTAATGATCCGTAGATTTTAAATATGTAAAAATATATAGGGTGTTCCATTTAAAATAAGAAAGTTGATATCACTTGCGGCGAAACCGGAAGTCCTATGACGACGACTAGCGGTGGTATGTCGAAAAACTCCATTGTTTTGTTTAATTCATTGTCTTCAAAATTCAGGTTAATCGATTAAAAAATGAACGATTCTCGAAGGGTGAGCACATGGCGCGGGACACCCGGTATATTATTGTATATGTATCATGCGTCTTTGTGTTATCCTTAAAAAAATTATAGGAGTTTCAAGGTAACGGGAAACAAGAACAAATTAGAATCTTTGTTAAATAAATTTTTTTGCTTGATGTTTAATTACGAAAAATCTATTAAACACCAAGGAGAAATGTCATTTAATGAAATTTAACAATACTTTAAATTGCTTTCGTTTCCCATTACCTTAAAACTCTGTAATTTTTGGACGGATAACGCATGAACGAATCATACAATTACACAATATGTATACATGAAATTTCGAGAATATTTTAAAAACTGAAAAATTCAATTTTTTCATTGAGGTGAAAATCTCGTTGAAAATCTCGTTGAAAATTTCGTTGAAATCTCGATCTAGAGTCCGAGTAATAACAATTTCAGGATTTTGATAATTTCTCGAAACTCCTTTCTAACTAACGAACGAATTTTTCTTCACCTCCTGATAAATTCATCTGCCAGGCATCTCATCCTCGGAAATCCTCGTATCGATAATAGTTTCCGAGGATACTATCTGGCAGATACATTTATAAAGAAGTGAAGAAATTGACTCGGTATATCTGACGGGGGCCAAATAGATTTTCAGACGAGCAGAAATTGTTGCGAAGTTTTTTCGAAAGATCAAGAATATTTTTTTTTTGCAGTTGATGCCGACTGTTTGGCGATCACTGTTTAATATTTTTTCCAAAACTGAGTAACAAAGTAATTATTATATAACCCCTCAATGAGGGGTGAATGAATAATTTTGATTTTCGGCAAAAATTGCAAATATTGGAAGTATAAATACCTTTTGTTCAATACCGGTTGAGTTACAAAATTATTCCTTCCCTGGGGCACTCGTTGAACACAAAGGATTTAGATTTTAGGGGTTTCCTCAGCCCACAAATGCACGTTTTTCACTTTCACCGTACACTAAAATATCACGCCAACAGTGTCTAATATCATTATTTTCAAATTCTGTCATTGTTCAAGTATAAACGTAGGTGCGACCACCCCGACGTTTACTTTCAAACTGCCCGGCCCGGCCGGCGATGATTAACATTATTAGATCACTCACATTCTTCGTAAACCTCATAAACTTACATCAGAGACGCTCAAACGCGGCGGTTACACCCGTTCCACAAAAAGCCTTCTTTTTCTCGAAAATTTAATAATACTTTGTTTAACAAAAAAAAAAGGTTCATTTTATTCATTTTCATGCAAACTTTCATCGTTTAATTTATTATACTCACGACGTTATGAAACACGCCGTATATTTTTACGTATTTGAAATGTACGGAACTTTATGAATCGGAATATACAGGGTGTCCACCCCGAGTGCCGCGGTCTTCTCTACCGTTTAAAGTATACAGTCAGTTCTATTTTCGAAAATTATTTTTGGCTATAAGGGGTGTTCAGTATTTTATTACATTTTCGAATCGAAATGAAATTCTAACGGGATTACGTGTATAATAAAACTAAAAATGTAGAAAGTGTCTATAAAAAGTCCTTCCTAATTTTCTTATTTTTTTATTTTACAAAGAAAAAAGGATAAAGTTGTAGAATTTACGTCAGTACTGCTACAGATACAACAAACAATTAAGCGTCGGATACCCAAAAAAAAAAAAATGTTTTGGTTTTAAATAAAACAACATTAATAAAATTTTACATTTACATATTAAATCGATTTACATGTTTTCTAAAAATTAACTTTTTTACTAGAAACGAAAAATATTTCTGAAAAACTGAATTTTAAAAACTAACTAAAAATTTAACTCAAAGCATATTCAAAGCATCTTCAGTTTTTTTTTACGCAAAGTGTAAATATTTTTAATACGTTCTTCATAACATCTCTTAGTATAAAAGAATCATTATTGAAGTTTTCATTTTCTAAAATTAGAAGAATAAAATCAAACAGGAATTATTTTATTGACACCTTCTACATCAGTGGTTTTATGATACGTAGTCCCAGTAGAATTCAATTTAGAATCGAATATCGTAATATACGGGGTGTTCCATTAAAAACAAAAGTTTAGTTTATATGTCGCTTATCCGACCATCAATCGTTTTTCTGTCGGCACACGGAGAAACTCTGAATTAGTCCCTTTTAAGTTTTCTATTACACATTTTTTTTTTTCTTGAAATCAAAACTGAAGGAGTTAAAGGGGGCAGGAATTCTCGCATAGTCACCCCGTACCAATTTTTATTGCAGATTTCGATAGAACTCTGAATGAAAACGCATTTTTTTTTCAGCAACTAGAGCCCTAAATCGAGACATTTTTAATGTTTAGCCGTTCAATTGAATGAAAGAGTTAAAATGTAGAACTGCAAAACAATATCTATCTTCTCTAATAAGTTACTCTCGGTAGCCTACTCAACGTGTGGGACACACCGTAGACACAGATGACGATTTGCTTGCACTTACACACTTGATATTCCAGCTCGTACCGTTTCTTTGCTTCTTGCATGCCGCAATATTTATTTTTTTTTGAAATTGTGATTTTGCTGCCGGATGATAATTTTTATGTCGTTATTTGTTTTTTCCCTTACGTCACGTTAATATTTTTTGTCGTTGTTGCTCGGATTCGCGAAACTACTAAAGTGAATTTTGTCGATATATGGCAAGAGGAACAGCATAGCGAGCAGGTTTTCTCAACCAGTCCGTCTCTCTCGGTCATATTTCAAAAACTTTGGTAATTAATAATAAAAAGTCAAGATATTAAAATTTCCGAATAATCGAGTATTTATTCTATTTAAAATATCGTAGATATCTGTATGCCACAGATCTTTCGGGATAACTTTAAAGATTTAGCCGCTGCCGGTGTATCGGAACGGATGTATTCAGGAAACCTACTTAATTGCCGCACAGACGGACGTCCAATTTAATAGACAACCATCAACTTTAAACTGGGTGACGCATTGTCGGTACAGCGCGAACCCATTCAGAACGAAAACAACCCTTTAAAAGATATCTTCAATATCTGATTCTAGATCACATCTCGTAAATTGGATTTTTTTTTACAGTCTTACCAGAGAAGTACAATATTGTTGTATAGTTTTCTCTAGTCGTGTTGCATTGTTTTTTATTTATTTTTGTTCGACCTGCAATTGCCTCCGGTTACTATTCAAAATCTTCATATTTAAGAAAGTGAATTCAAGTTTTCTTAAGATAGAAGCTTCGGATACTGTGCTGTGATAAAAACGAAAATTTCCGATAGTAAATTTTCCGGGTGGATGTACTGATTTTTTTTTTGTTACGCCAAAAATAACTGAAATTGACCAGCGACTTTTTTAAGTCTAGTTTACAATTAAAAGATTCGTGTCAAAATTACTATTTGGGTAATTTTCAGATGCTTCAATGCATTTTCTTGGAAGAAGTAAAAAAAAAAGTATTAAAAAAAAGGATTAAAAAAAAAAATTAACGAAAGACGGTTTAAATTAATGGGAAAGATAGTTTATAAATTGGAGCATTATTTATAAATATTATTTTTTTTTAAGGAATTTTGGATGTGTTTTTTTGGTAGTAAGAAGAATTAAAGCTTAGGCCCTGAGAGTAAAAATTTACTGTCGGAAACTTCCGTTAGTTTTTGAAGTTCAAATCGGATAATAAATATTCGCTTCCATGCGTGTGTTCTTATTCTGAATGGGTCACACTGTATAGTCTAGAAATGAGTTTTTCGAATTCGTATCATAAAAGATTCTCGAACTTGAGATTCAGTTTTTTGAGTAAACGTAATAAGATCGTCTCGGTGGTGCTGAAAGGTTTCAAGCCACAATTTTTAATTTTTTTGATTCTACTAATTTTAAACGTTTCTAAGGTCCAGTTTTACAAATGGGGCTCAACTTTGAGCTGAGGTTTAAACCCTTAGCAACAATTATTTCAACAATTGTTGTGAAGGGTTTAAGCTTCGGCTCAAAGTTAAACCGTCCTTGTAAAACTGGGCCTTAATGTCGAAGTGTCGGTAGTAAAAATAACTAAGCCACTTTCCGTACTTGGAAATCAAAATGTGCTCATTTAATTAAAATATTTTCAGTAATACTGTAAAAGAAGAAAATGTTTCAATTTCTGTGAGGTACAACGCCTTTCGCAAAACGCAAAAGATTAAAATATTGATCGTTTACTGGAAACCTGTACGTCGTGTCGGCGTAAAACGGTTTACGACCACGACGAAGACGAAGATATTTTCATCTTTAACTTATTTAAAACGTTTCCATTAACTTTCCGGCATTTCAAATAAACTGTTAACGTTTTCGCGTAATTTTTAATCCGCTTTTAATCGTTCGAGACGGTCATCGCTCGTTGATCTTCCCATGTCACATGGAGACTAGTACTCGGTTCTAAATCTGCCTTGTACGTATCGGATAAAAAAATTACACCGTAACTTATTTCTGGTAATTTTTCGAACGTAGTTTTTACTTTATTTCTGATTGAATTCAATCTGTTTTGAAGCATATTTGTTTCGCAAAAATAAATGTCGATCGTACAATTTGAAATTTAGTCTCGTTTCCCGGTACTCGGCTCGGAGCTCCCCCCGCTAATCGCGCGTTAATCTGTATTACAGTGACAGTCACTGTTCTCGGGTCACATTCCTGTCTCGACTGTCGTTCCTTCACTTCAATACGCCCGGTCCTTATCCGTAAGGACGTCGGGGCTGGAATGGGGACTTCGCCGAGGTATTTCAGCCGAGGCGTTCCCTGAAAATTGGCGCAGAGTCCGGCAGTCGCCGACGGCCGAAGGGGACTCGTCATCGACCGCTGTTCTGCATACCGCTCGCCGGTTCTCGGCAGAGGCGACGAGCAGACAGCCCGTCCGGCGTGTCTTCGATTTCGGCCCGAGCGAATACTACGTTTGCCGGAATACATACGCCTTCCCTACGGTCCCCGGCGAAGCTCGCCGTCAGGACGGGCACGGTAACCGGTGCTTCGCGACAAGGTCGCAGACGGTCGACGGTGACGTGTCATTGACTACTGCTCTGCATACCGCTCGCCGTTTTTCGGCAGAGGCGACGAGTAGACAGCCTGTCCGACACGTCATCGATTTCGACTCGAGCGAATACTACGTTTGCCGGAATAGCCCCCCCTCCCCCCCGGTCCCCGGCGATGTTCGCCGCAAGGACGTCTGTGCTCCAACGGAGCTCAGACACAAGCTTACACCGGTAGTCGCAGACGGCCGAAGGTGACGCGTCATTGACTACTGCTCTGCATACCGCTCGCCGTTTTTCGGCAGAGGCGACGAGTAGACAGCCTGTCCGACACGTCATCGATTTCGACTCGAGCGAATACTACGTTTGCCGGAATAGCCCCCCCTCCCCCCCGGTCCCCGGCGATGTTCGCCGCAAGGACGTCTGTGCTCCAACGGAGCTCAGACACAAGCTTACACCGGTAGTCGCAGACGGCCGAAGGTGACGCGTCATTGACTACTGCTCTGCATACCGCTCGCCGTTTTTCGGCAGAGGCGACGAGTAGACAGCCTGTCCGACACGTCATCGATTTCGACTCGAGCGAATACTACGTTTGCCGGAATAGCCCCCCCTCCCCCCCGGTCCCCGGCGATGTTCGCCGCAAGGACGTCTGTGCTCCAACGGAGCTCAGACATAAGCCTATACCGGTAGTCGCAGACGGCCGAAGGTGACGTGTCATTGACTACTGCTCTGCATACCGCTCGCCGTTTCTCGGCAGAGGCGACGAGCAGACAGCGTGTCTTGGTACGTCTTCTATTTCGGCTGGAGCGCTTTGTCGCGTTAACCGGGTGCCCACCCACCTCAGTCTGACCCCTTATCCACCCACCTGACCTCATCACCAAGAGAGACTCGGCCGAACTTGACATGTCACTGAACGGACGAAAAGAAATAAATTAAGATTCTATCGGTTGTGACGAGCCGGGTATATCCAGGGTTCGATCCGGTATCGGAAGAGTCTTAGAATGTGTTTAGCTGTATCTAATATTTACTGGCGTAGATTTTTCAAGTTACCATTCCCTTGGGGAGAAAAAGCGAGCGTTTCTGTATTTTTTTTTTTTTTTTACGAACGTGGAATTTCGAATAATCACAGTTTTGTACTAAAGGCAGGAAAGTTAATAGCGTTTTAGTATCTAATTTGTATTTAAAGATGAAAATATTTTAAACAGGAAGGCGGGCGGTCCTCATCTGTTATGTTCGCCTCTCGATTATCTTTTTTGCGTTGTAAAACAGGGCTTTGTAAATCCAATACCAATTTTCAGACGGATTGAGGGCGGAATCTCGGCGGGATCGATGATATGACAAACGGGAGAGTTTCATTTCGGGTCTCAAGACATTATTTTTTCAATCGAAATTGAAATTTCAATCTGTTCGAATACGCCAGCCGAAAGTAGTCGATCACAAACAGTTCAACTTCATGATCAATCCACAGGAAATTCAAATCGAATTGAACGTGCGAGATAAACTAATATTCATACGAAATGTTTTCCCCACCAAGTAGAACGTCGTCCACACGTCTGTTACGCTCATTTCTGCAGTTAGAATAACGTCACTCAGTTTAAATGCGGTTTGTCTATTGCATTATCCTACGAATTATTTCGGAATTAACGTGCACCGAAGATTCGGTTAAAACTCGGGGCCGGCTACTCGGTAACAGTTTAACGTTAATCTTCAGTTAGCTTCCATCTGTTCTTTTGTGAAGACAAAAAAAAAACTGAAGATTAAAGTTAAATTGTGATCGAGAAACCGGGCCTGATCCACCATTTTTTTTCTTTCTTGAAATAAAATAACTTTGAGTTTTAATAAAGACTTTCTTTATAAAAGTTGAAGTTTTTTTTAATGGTCTTAATTACCCGAATCAATTTCATAGAGCGGCAAATTTTCGACTGATGTATGATGATCGAAAAAAACGGGAAACGTTCTGTTTGACCTATTCAAAGTTCGGCAAAGTCGAAATTTCTTTCGATAAAGATCGGGTCACAATACCATAAGCGCAATAATTTTTGTTGTAAATGAAATATGTAGCTCTAGCTGCGGACACTGGAGATTTTTTTCTGAAGTGTTCGTAATAAAATTATATGGGAAACTACACCTTATAGGTCGCTGAAAATGATGGCTGTAGATTTCATAATAATTTTCACAGGAGTAGACAGGACTTCAATTTATGGACAGTTAAAATTTTAATTTAAAAACATTTTATTCATTAGAATTTTTCTCTCGTTTTCATTTCTACTATCACCAGGCCGATCTGTATGGGGTGGTGGTTTCCTTACGAACACCATACACAGTGTCTTTAGAAAAGAGGGCTACAAATGGGACTTGAATCGATATTTATAGAAATTTATCGAGTCAGAACGCTTCTGAATCCCTTAAAATGAAATTGAGAAATGTCGGATGTCAAACGTCAAAAGAGTAAATAGTTCAGAATTAACGTTTATAGCTAGATATGTAATTATAGCATCCCCTCAAAAAAAAAAAAAAAAAAATTAACTATTGTGTTGTATACACGTTTCGTTAGGGAATTGTAACGTAATATGAAGAGGAAAATCCGAAAGTCGTTCTTATTTCTTAATTATTTCATTAATTCTCATCTGAATTCATTCAAACCGTTCCGAAACTTCGTGCTTTTTTTGTAGTCTGTTAGGAATTCATCGAAATAATCAAACCAGAACCGAAGGAAGTAATCGTGAAATAACGAATATCGTGCGTAAACGTTCTGCCTCAATAAATTAATAGAAAAATCGATAACAAGAAGTTCCATTTGTAGCACACTTTAGGTAAGGCACCGTGACCGTACTTCCAGATGTACAGGGTGACTACGCGAGAATTCCTAGCCCCTTTAACTTGTTCATTTTTGATTTTAGAAAAAAATGCTCAACACAAAACTTAAACGGACTAATTCAAAGTTTCTCGGTGTGCTCACAGAAAAACATTGCCGGTCGGATAAACAAGACTTAATGTAAACTAGTTTTTTTTTTTTTTTTTTTTATGGAACACCCCCTGTATGTTATTACGTATTTCGATTCTAAATTAAATTCTAAGGAGACTACGTATATAATAAAACTAATAATGTAGAAGATGTCCGTAAAATAATTCCCGCTTAATTTTTCTTACTTTTGATTTTCAGAAAAAAAAAAAAAGTTGAATTTATTTCAGTACCGCTACAGATATTAACAAAACTGAGCGTCGGATACCGAATAAAACGAACGAAGTTTCGGTTTAAATAAAAGAGAATTAAATAAAATTTTGCCGTCAACAGTTAAATCGCCTTTAGATGTTTTCTAAAAATTAACTTTTGAACTCGAAACGAAAAATATTTCGGAACAATCGGACCTTAAAAAAAGACTGAAAATTTAACGGAAAATATATTCAAAGCGCTTTCAGTTTCTTTTACGCAAAGAGTAAATCTTTTTAACGCGTTCGGAATCACATCTCCTCGCATAAAAGGATAATTATTTCAGTTTTCTATTGGTAAAATTGAAAAACAATAAATAGGAATTATTTTACAGACACCTTCTACATTACTAGTTTTATTATATACGTAGTCCCGGCAGAATTTAATTTAGAATCGAAAATTGTAATAACATTCAGAGGGTTCCATTAAAGAAAACTTACGTTTAATATATATCTCGTTTATCCGACCCTCAATTGTTTTTCCGGGAGCACGCCACAGAGAAAGAAGCTTGGAATTAGTCCACATAAGTTTCGTACGAGGTTTTTTCCGGAAATGAAAAATAAGAGTTAAAAGAGGGTAGGAATTCTCGCACAATCACCCCGTACCAGCAACAGTACCTTGTCCGGGCTACATCTCGATAAACCGCCACAGATACAAAAAAAAATTCGTGACATTTTCGTTTCGCAACGGAGAGGTTTACAACAATATTTTCGAATTTGCCGTGTGAATCAAAACGGTGGCGTCGAATGCAACTTCCTTTTTGAACCGGCACGCACCCCTATACAGGGAGGTTCAGGCAACCCATTCACTAAAAGTTTACGGAATTGCTCTCGAAATTTCCAGAGCCCACTGGATAGGCAGGGAGGTTTCCTGCGGATGGAAAGCCGGGATCGTGTGTGGGACCCTGTGCCTCGGCATAGATGTCTTTCCGTGACCCGGTGGGAAATCAGAAAGGGACCTTTGGGCACGACGACCCCACCTACCCGAGTTGGCCGATCAGAGCCGGGGCTTGCAAGAGCCCCATCTGAAGGGTTTCGGCCCGAAACGTCTCGTGTCTGGGCGCGTGTCTGGGCTCGTGTCTGGGCTCGTGTCTGGGCTCGTGTCTGGGCTCGTGTCTGGGCTCGTGTCTGGGGTCGTGTCTGGGCTCGTGTCTGGGCTCGTGTCTGGGCTCGTGTCTGGGCTCGTGTCTGGGCTCGTGTCTGGGCTCGTGTCTGGGCTCGTGTCTGGGCGCGTGTCTGGGCGCGTGTCTGGGCGCGTGTCTGGGCGCGTGTCTGGGCGCGTGTCTGGGCTCGTGTCTGGGCTCGTGTCTGGGCTCGTGTCTGGGCTCGTGTCTGGGCTCGTGTCTGGGCTCGTGTCTGGGCTCGTGTCTGGGCTCGTGTCTGGGCTCGTGTCTGGGCTCGTGTCTGGGCTCGTGTCTGGGCTCGTGTCTGGGCTCGTGTCTGGGCTCGGGTCTGGGCTCGGGTCTGGGCTCGGGTCTGGGCTCGGGTCTGGGCTCGGGTCTGGGCTCGGGTCTGGGCTCGGGTCTGGGCTCGGGTCTGGGCTCGGGTCTGGGCTCGGGTCTGGGCTCGGGTCTGGGCTCGGGTCTGGGCTCGGGTCTGGGCTCGGGTCTGGGCTCGGGTCTGGGCTCGGGTCTGGGCTCGGGTCTGGGCTCGGGTCTGGGCTCGGGTCTGGGCTCGGGTCTGGGCTCGGGTCTGGGCTCGGGTCTGGGCTCGGGTCTGGGCTCGGGTCTGGGCTCGGGTCTGGGCTCGGGTCTGGGCTCGGGTCTTGGCTCGGGTCTGGGCTCGGGTCTGGGCTCGGGTCTTGGCTCGGGTCTTGGCTCGGGTCTTGGCTCGGGTCTTGGCTCGACCAAGAATCCTAGACCTGTATAAAATGTTTTAAAACGTAATTGTCGCGGAAAATAAACGAACCAGCGGACATTAATAATTAGTTTGCCTTTTTTCCACAGCCACCTTATACAATGATACGTTTTAAAAAAAATAACTCAAATGGACATAAGGCTCTCGAAAAATATCTCAGTTAGGTATAGAAAGTACATGAGAAAAACGAAAGTACCGTATTAGACGAACAATTCAGGATAGAAAAATATAGGGCACGCTATTTATGAAATTTGACTCGCGTAATTTTGAAATTTCCAATACTTTGCCGAGTACCACGATCACCACGTAACTATAAAAATACATTTAATAGTTTCGAATAAGCTGAAGTAGTAGCAACCTACACCTTTTCAATCTCAAATTGGGAATAAACAAATTGAAATCGAGTTTAAACAAATTCAAATTGGAAAAAATATTTTAATTCAGAAATAATACGAGGTGGTAGGTAATAATAACAAAAGGAAATGTAACTACCTAACTAATAATTACATGCCTAAATCAACATTTTACATTGACCATATTTAACGCAACAGGTATGAATTTTTGGATCTTTGCAGCAAATCTAATACGTACAGTTAGGTACCGTAATTTTATTAGTAGTATTTTGCACTCTATATTCTAATTTTATAAACGATATTCTATCTGCGCAATGATGGGCTTTACCTACTAAAATTTGTGATATTTGGATTGTTAAGTCTCTTTAACACCAGCATTTAGAGAGGACCACTTGAATTCAATGGCATTCAACATCGGACTGTACGGGAAAAATGTCAGCAAATGATTATTGGCAAATTTGCGCTCTTTCAAGACATCCATTACTGAAAAGTGGCACGGAGCAATTTGAATTTGTTCCCAATTTGAATTTGTTCCCAATTTGAATTTGTTCCCAATTTGAAATTGTTTGTTCCCAATTTGAAATTGTTTGTTCCCAATTTGAAATTGTTTGTTCCCAATTTGAAATTGTTTGTTCCCAATTTGAAATTGTTTAGACCCAATTCGAAATAGTTTAGTTTCAATTCCAAATAGTTTAGTTTCAATTCGAAATTGTTTAGTTTCAATTCGAAATTGTTTAGTTTCAATTTGAAATTGTTTAGTCCCAATTTGAAATTGAAAAGGTGTAGATCTGCGCGGAGAATGTTTTCTCTAGAGTTAAAAATAAATAAAATATGAATAAAGTAAAGGCCACAAGCGACAGTTTTTAGATAAAATGTAATTAAATATTTGAAGAACTGTTAGAATTAGACATAGATTAGGGTAGGTAAAAAATGTGTAGAATTTGAAGGGCAATTGAAATTCGATATCATTCATAGGGTGTGCCATTTGAAATAAAAAAAAGTTGCATTCAGTAGCGCCGTTTCGATTCACGCTGTCGGGACACCCCGTGTGTAACGCTAATGCAGGACGAAAGAACATTTAATCCCGAGTCGCAAGGTATAAAAATATACCAGTTGTAGACTCCTTTCAGTATAAGAAGTACACGATGACTCATCGAAATCTGACCGGCGGGCTACGAACAGCTGATGAGCAGTGGCATACAGATTTCCACGTGAAGTGTAAGGGCAGGAAAATAAATAAAAATATATTTTTGTATATTAAATGCAGCATATTTAAGCAATATAAATAACAATTATTATTGTGGAAAATATAAATAACATGCCGAACGTTATTTATCAGACTACTGTATATTTGTTTTCGAGCGAAAATATTTTTCCAACATTATAGTTCTTTGTGGCGGCCATACGGATTTTTGTGCTGAAAATTTGATATGTTAATTTATAATTCGGGAGAAATTTTAAGTAAATATTTTACTTTATTAAATGAAGAGCGGTGAATTAAATGAGAATTGTTATACAATATTCAGCGTCGTCTTTCA